>MU273622.1:0-65403 GCA_022160365.1 Vararia minispora EC-137
GCATGGGTAATAACCGGGCAACATAGGTAAGCGATGGGAGCGAGCATGGGGAGCGACCAATCACTAGAAACACGTGCATAGGGTCGTGGGACGAGCCAATCATGAAGCCGTACAGTAAGCAGACCGTATTACTAACGAGCTGAGCAAGTAAGTAAGTACAGTAAGCGAAGGCCGATGGAGGCCGGAGCATAAGCGCATAAGAGTAAGCGGGAGGCCGATGACGCAAGAGGCGGCAGAGCTATAGGCCGTGATGGCCGAAGGCGGATCAGGACGGCATGATCGCCGAGGCGGAAATAGCCGATCGTATAAGCGTAAACAAGGAAAATAAATAGGCGTAAAGGGGATGTAAGACTAGAGTCATAACAGCAACCAGATGGACTACAAGGCTGCTTTTGTGGTCAAGAAGTTTGAGTCTCATTGACCCTCACTGGTTGCCAAACAGATTACTTAGACCACCTTTGCTCGTTTTTGTCACCTAAAATGTTCCTTGCTTACTTCCTGTCATTTCTGCCATAGAATAGAGTGTAATCAGGTGATGTTTCAAAAATTTAAAGCTCAGATTACAACATGCTGGAATTACAAAAAAAACTGCCATATGCACAAGCATCTTGCAGGCAATTTGCATCAATCCATGTGGCAGAAAAGCATGATATGAAAGGCGAGTAGCCTTCGCGCATCAGGGTGTCACGACGTGTCGGAAATATCCACATTACTGTACACCGTACGATATAATAACCGATGGCTGCTTGAATCCGCCGAAGCAAGCTCAGCTCGGCCTGATCCCTCGTTCAGCCCGGCCTCGGTACAACTTTTGTCAGCCGGAAACTCAAATCCCGCAACGGACCCATCGAAACCATGGCGGTGTAGTTTTGCTATCATATGGGACTGTTCCCGGCCGGAAATGCTATACGACAAAGCAGAAATTCCTATTGAGGCGAAAGAGTCTGTAGATCAGAGATAGCTGGGCTCGCGGTGACGCTAGATTCGCCAGCGGCAAGAAGTTGTACGCAGACCACAACAGGTGGAGAAGAATGGGGTAGAGGGGTATATCATCGCTGCTTGGCCATCTGCTTTGTTAAGTTATCGATGTACATCTGCAGCGTAGCATTCCCAGACATGAGCTTGTCAATATCCTTCTCCGCGATCTTTACGCGCTCCAACATGTCTTCAGCTCAGTATCAGCTTCGATTCAGTATAGGATAAATAGAATCCAAAAACAGCAGCAGCTTACTTCTAAGATCCTCCTGCGCAGCAGCGATTTCTCTTCCACAAACCTAACGTTAGCCCTGGGTAAGGATCGCACTGAAAGGATTTAGCGCACTTGATAAGTTTCTCTTTGTGCATGGCGTCCGCGACAATATCACCGGACTCGATTGGTACGGATGGGGCTGCCCATGCATCCCCGTCATCGAAGGCGCCTCTGAAGGACATTGTGGCGGACAGAGGAAGGACCTCGTGCAACCTTGCGTGCAACGGCCGCGAGTTGCAGCGCGTGATCGATCTGATCGAGCTCACTACGACTACTACGACGCGCTGACGCGTCGCGGTAAATGTTTCGAACCCTGCTTCACTCCGACCGCGATGCCTCCTCAGCCACTTACAAGCCCACAGACAGTTCTCGCATTTAAGGCGGGACGCGCCTTTCGCCGTGGAGAAACGAACTGGGTTGATGCGAGCCCGGAGAAAGGTGCCCTGTGCATTGACCGCGAGGATGAGATGCTGCGTCTTCTATGGAAAACGCGAGCGGACGGCGACCTGGGCGAGGTACGTCGCTTACCCTCTATCCGATGATGGTGTCTGGAATGGAGAAAATCTTTCAGGAGCTCATATTGTTCCCTGGCGATGCGACCTTCACGAGAGTGACGCAAGCTGATCAAGGGCGTGTGTATGTCCTTAAGTTCTCTTCATCTTCTGCAAGGCACTTCGTGCGCAAACCACTTGTCCATCAACGCATAGGCTGACATAGATATAGTTTTACATGCAGGTCGGCTCACGCTTTTCCCTGCTAGACCATCGCTTCATTCCATTGCAGGATACATCAAGCTCCCGCGACGAAGAATTCACGGAGCACGTGAATGCTCTCTTGCAGAATCCGTCGTATGTACCTGTGTGGCAAGAGCGCACGAGTGAGGACACGCGGCGTCGGTCCATACCTCAGGCATCTTCATCGTCCGACCCAGCGGCGTGAGTAACTACCACACCCCGCGGCTTGTCTCACGTCGCGCTCTGGACATACAGACCTGGCACGAGCGCCGCGGACCTCGCCCGTCTGCGCGAGCTAGTGTCGAACGTCGCACGTAGCACTGGTAGTGACGTCGAGCCAGGTCTGTGCTTAACATCGCACTTACACCAGAGTTCTCAGCTCGACCCCAGATCTTGCGTTGTCCGACATTCTGACTCCCGCAAACCTGACGCCTCTATTTACTGAGCGCCCTGACCTTGTCCCTGCCCTCTTCCCACATCTCCCTCCGGACCTGCCCGTGTCACCTTCCCCGGAAGCAATCCAGCAAATCATCGCATCGCCACAGTTCCGCACGGCCGTCTCTAGTCTCGATCGGGCGTTCCGCACGGGTATGCTCCAGGGCCTCATGAACCAGCTCGGTTTGCCCGAAGAAGCTGGTTCTAGTGTCGAAGCATTCTTGTACGCCATAAGAGAGCAGGCTCAGGGCGGGGAAGGCATGGAGACTGACTGATGCGTGCGTCGACTGTCGAAGTTACAGCGGACCCGCGATTGTCTAGGCAATATTGTACAGGCTGTACAGGCGATATGAACGATAAAAGGATGACACGATCGTGGGTGGAGCTATCATTGTCAGTGGCCACGGTCGGTGAGCCACTTGAGTACGATGTCGCTACGGTGTTCTGGTAAGATGATAAGCGGAGCGAAGCGAGTAGCACGTACAGGTTGTGTTGACTCTTCATCGAGCACTAGACAATCGTCAGATGGACCATTAGCAAAGGAAACAGATTCTCCCACCGAATAGCACTACGTGAGGTATATAGTAAGCTTATGGCCCATGGCAGACATTGTATCTCCTAACACTCACTGAAACTGGTCGTCCAGTTATCTTGCTCAGCTCCCTATTTGCTTTGTCAGAGTGGGGTAAGGTAGGCAAGGTGCATTGAGCTCGTACAGCTCTCTTATGAGATCCTGCACAGATGCATGATCAGTGACATCGTTCTTGTTGCCAAGCTGTGCGTAGGAGTTCCATAGCCATGACAGATTAGCGAACGACAAACATAAAGCACGCACAACGAGTAAGGGAACACCTGCTAAGGTCTGCTGGCTCAATAGAGAGTGTAACTCAAAACAAGCGGTCTCAAATTTTTCGGGCTGAGGAGAAAATCAAGGCAGCTCCAGAATGAAGAAAATAATGTTGCATACGTCCGCAGAATCAACAACGAATCTTGGCAGATAAGCCTAAAAGTGCAAGAGGCGTAGAGCTGGCTGTACAACGTACATTATCGCATCAACACCATGGCAATATCGCTCCCACATGGACCGAAATTTGGGCTGTCCTGGGATATGTTAGAGTGTTTCTCATATGGTAAGGTGAACATGACGCACCGGCTACATCCCAAACCTTGAAAGTCACCTTACCCTTCCGTATCTTCCTGAAATTGAAGGCAACAGTAGGGACGACATCTTCGCTCCACTATCCGAGCACGGTCGACACGGTCGTAAGCCAACGCAACCGACGCGCAGAGCTGCGAACCTGCCCTGAAGTGAGAACATTGACAAAAGACGTCTTTCCGGAGGCCTGGGAATGAACGGAGCGTAGAAGTCAGCGAAAGATGACAGGAGCAAGAGCGGGGGCAACACCTGCAGTCCGACGACAGATATTTCGGCTGCTTTGGAGAAAAAGAGTCTGTGTTCTGTCAGAAGAAAAAGCAAGGAAAGATGTTATGTAGATTTACCCTGCTATCCACGCAAAGATAGTGGCAAAGAAGCCAGAGGGCTGGCCTGAAACGGGCTGGGACATGGCAGCTGTACTCAGAATGACGGGGATCGAGATTAGAGTCTATACGCAACAGTCGGGACTCCGTACCGAAGCATCCTTCTCGTGTGATGCACCCGTCTGACGTCTTTCTCTTCCAGCACGTTTCCTCTGTTCGCACTGACAATCTGGTCCTCGGTAGGGCATGTTTCGCCCCCTGCCTCTTCTCTCTTGCCAGACCGCTGCTTTCCATTTCTCTTGTTTAAGATGGCGCCCCATTGCCTTCGCTCAGTTCTCTTCGGGTGATACTCAGCGTGATCCCAGACCTTCCCAGGCGCTCAGCCACGAGCCTTCTACACCCATTGGACTTTCAACCCGCCCGTCTTCAAACAATGGTTTGGATCAAGTGTCTGGAAGTCCATTACTCAAGCGCACTTCGTTGCCGTCTTCATCCAGTTCCCAGCTCACCAGCAGCAACATCTCACCGTCTCGCGACTCAGTCGTGTCGATTTCGCCTTCCACGTCATTGGATGGTTCCTTGCATGGCAAAATTTCGGATTCAGATAACACGGTAAACGAGGTGAGCAACGTGGAGGAAAGCTCCATACGAGGCGCTGACGCATAGGCAGGTGTACAGACAAGCAGAAGTTCAAGTAAAACGGGAAGCTGTCATCACAATGAAGGTGGAGAAGCATGCAGAGGAAAGGGAGGGAGTTGGCGCAAAAGTCCAGGTGAGCGAAGGTGAAAGGACGGGGAAGAGGGAAAGGAGAAGGAGAGCAAAGGCCAGGAGGAAGGAGAAGAAAATAGCTGAGATGATGAAGGGGATAGATGCAGCGATGACCAAGGTCGTGAGGTCGGTGAAGGGGTTGGACGCTACGCCGGATGCAAAGGAAGAGGAGGAAGCCGATGACAAGTTCACAAATGAAGTGCTGTCGGGGCTTAGACTGCCTACGGACACGCCAGCGGACGATGGTGAATCCTTACATCTGAGCCAAACCGACTTGCCCCCTGATCCCTACGAATTGGCACCTCACCTTGGAATAAAACGCCGTCGAGACATATCAGGCTGGCTGGAGCTCCACCCTGGCCGGTCACCCGTCGCTCGGCGGGTAATCCATTCCATCCCTCCGCTAAACAAACCGGTTCTGCAAGGTACAATTTTTGCTATACTGCCATCGTGAGATTCTTACATAGGTCTGGCCAAAAGATATCAAACCGCCGTTTGAGATGCGCCCGGTTTCACAGCTGTCTCATGGTCTTGACCGCGTTCTCTTCAGGTAAGATACGCGAACTACTCCGAATCTTTCCTAAGGCTGGTTAAAGCCCAGGTGTACACTGGCTGCAAGACCCGCATTCGAAGGTGTACAACTACAATCCGGAACTCCAGATTCTGCCGGATGTCAAGGATTTTGCCTTCGAACGCTTGCCTGAATTCATCAAGAGCTCCCAAGACCGGGTAAGTGCTTCTTTCTTCTCCTGAACTGTCCTTAACTTTGATTGGTCCGGACAGGACTTGTGGAGGCTTGCCAAGACGGAAGACCGCAAATTTACTGGATCAACGTCGTCGCTTACGGGCTTGTTGTCACATATCTACTTCCTGCTTTCAAGGGACAGGCTCGTGGATACTAGCGTTCTCAGCACGCATTACGTTAACGAGGTTTGGGATTGTAGTGAATCCTGCCGTTGACTTACGAGTTGATGCAGTAGCTAGGCGAAAACATTCACCCCAGGGCAACGAATGCCTGCTTCCGTTCTTCTAACTTATGACGACGGGGTATATTCTACGGATTCACAGAGCCCTTTTGCTAGTGAAGAGATCAACGTCCTGACATGGCTGGTGCGTCCTATCCGCCAAGGAGGATACTAATTAAGACGTCTATCGCAAGGGTCATGTATTAGAAGCGTTCCTCACGACACCTTCGAATAAGTTTTCTCGCTTCCTGCGCGACTCGAAGGATCCGATGCAAGACAAAGACTCACGTCGGCAGGCATATCGGTATTCAAAAGTAAGTGTCGAGCGGCGGCTCGTAGGACTAGCCCTCATGAAAGGCGTTTGCAGTCAGACAAGTTTATTATGCGCTCGCAGTTGGATGGTATGGATAATCGTCTTCCTGGAACGGGTATCTTCGACGTCAAGACTCGCGCGACCATTCCGATACGCTTGGATCTCATGAATTGGCGAGCTAACTCTGGCTACATGATTAAGTGGATGCACGGTCTTTACAACAGCTTTGAACGGGAATACTACGATCTTATTCGCTCGGCATTCCTCAAGTACAGGTTAGAAGAATCCGCATAAATAAACGCGGTCAGCTAAGACATTTTCCCGTAGTTTCCAGGCCAGAATTGGTAACATGGACGGCGTAGTCGTTGCGTACCACAACACGAAGCGTATGTTCGGCTTCCAATACTGTTCGCTAGAAGAAATGGAGGAGCGGCTGTACGGTAGTTCTGGACGCGGCGAGCGCATCTTCGAGAAGTGTGTGCAGATTCTTGAGCGGATATACACGGAAGCCACCCGCGCCTTCCCGGGCCAGGTTCGTCGCCAGTTCTTTATGCATACTGACAACTAAACATATCCCACGCCCGTCCAGTCTGTCCGCATCTTGGCGGAGAAGTATGAAGTCAACAGCAGTCTGGAAGTCTACGTGGAACCTGCCAACGAGGGGAGTGCGCAAACGCGCAGTGAGCAGCTGGGGAAAGGTATGGGCCAGCCAGAGACTACTGATGCAAATTTGGAAACAAAGCCCAAGCCGCTCAAGCTCTTCAACGTCTGGGTCCAGCACTTTCTGGGTGAGGAGGCGCGACCGGTGCGGCACGCGGCTGAGGCCATTCAAAGTACAGACAAGCCTTGTATGTCGGTTGCACTGAACTTGCTACGCTAACGATGACACATTCGCGTACGTGTAGGGACCATATCTTGCACTATCGATGAATCCGCGCTCCCGATCGCAAACTTGCACGCGAAGAAACAGGAGGTTCTCTACCGACAGTACCGCTCGTACCTCCTCCCAGAGGGTGCGTCGCCCGCTGATGTCGCGGCGCGCTGGGGCGAATACAAAGTCAACCCACACTCGGGGGGCCAGATGCCGGAGTTTGACGCGTCACGGTGGCAGCAGCCGAGCCCGTTTGTGAGCATGCTGCGCAAACTTGCGGAGGAAAACGCAGCAGAGATGGCACAACATGATCACAAGGAACGTCATCAGCCAAAGGTTCTGCATGAATGGGTAAAGGTCGCGTCTCAGGGTGCTTTTGCTCGCAAAATGCGCATGAGGTCGCCTGCTGAACGTGATGGACTTGGTGGTTCTCGACAGCACACGCACGCGGTCGAAAAGCTCTAGGCGATTGACCATGACGACGACGTGATGGATACACAACTTACTTCGGTGTCGTTGGGCAAGTGGGATTGCGCACCTGCCTCGGTCTTTGAGGTGTCTAACAGACTGGTCAGGACTTTACATCACGGTCAAGTGCCGGAGTCCTTCGAGATTCCAGTTCAACATCATGCCGACAATCTTTCGACTACGGGACATAGCACGGAGAAAATAGTCCAAACTAAACGGCTTTCCAGCTTCTCACACCCCCCCGTGCTTTGATGTGACGACTGTTGTCTGTTGGTAGTGATTTTGGTCGCACCCACAATACAATAAACATCGTCAATATGGTAGTCGTACTATATCACATTATTTTCGCGTCACATAATACCACATTTGCCACATTTATACTACTGGCATATTTAGTAGGGTGGACATTGGCCACTAAGATACCCAGGACACGCTAGCGTCTAATCGATCGCCCACCGATCGAGAGAAGGGAGGCTGGGCGAAACATGTTCAAATGAGTATAATGAACAGATAATAGTACAATGCGTAATATCCGGTGCATGAAAACCTCAAAGTCTGCGAAAGGAAGGGGGAAACCCTGCACAGTGTACTGGTTGGATTCACCCGAAGCGATGGCGTTCAATGACAGACTTTTGGCGGGAGTCCCGCGACACACGCCTGGGATAGAGTAAGCGATGATATATGCAAGGCCGTCAACCACACGCACCAGTAATATTCCACAACATCACTTTGACCGAGCTTGCGCAGGAAATTTTCATCGTGTGTGATAATAATGAGCTGAAAGTTGGAGTGGTTCTTGCGTTCGTTGATGATGCTAAAGCTTGTTTGAGGGCAGCGATGCTACGGGAGAAGGAAGAGCTCACTCGACAAGACTCTCCGCCAAAGCGTCGATGTTCTCCGTGTCAAGTGCGTTGGTGGGCTCATCCAGAGCGAGGATGCCGCAATTCTGACCAAATGAATCTGACAGAGCTAGACGAATGATGATCGACGCGAGCATCTTCTGACCCGCAGAGCACCGGCCACGCATGTCCATCTCGACCTGATCTTTCGTCATGACCACCTACGAATCGTTGTGGGATCCACGAACAGTGCTTGAGATATCATGCTTACTCGATAGTTGTAGGAGCGTTTGGTTGCACCACCTTCGCTGTCTGAGCGAATCATGATACCATCGATGTCTGCCATAGAAAGCTTGAGAGTTGGCACTGAACGAAGGAGTCGTCGCTTCTAACCTGTTCCCTGATAGGTCTTGCTCCACAGATGCCGCATCGTGTCATTAACCTCCTCCATTTTCATTGAGTGGTATTTCATGATCGCACTGAGCAGACGGTAAGAAAACTAGGACCACAAAGCTCTTACGCAAACGCACTTATCTAAAGCCTTTGCGTACTTCTCGAGGTCGCTGTTAGCCATATCAGACATCTGCGAATTCTCAGCAGGCATACATCGCACGATGAAACACCTTCATACCTTGACTTTGACGAGTTGGTCATTGTACTTCTTATTGGCGTCCTTGTACTCCCTGACCTCCCTCTCGAGACCCTTTTGCTGAGCTTTCAGGGAATTGAGCTCGCCTCCGATATACGAGCTCTTTCCGACAATCAGCTACAATGCTAGCAAGAGATGCGGGTACTCACTTGCGCAGCGAGCTCGCTCTCCTTCTTCTGCTCGACGGGATATCGGTCATCGAAATTACGCTTTGCTTTCGCAGCCTCATCTATGTCGATGGAGTCGAGTTCCTGGACAAGCTCAGTTATCTCCGAACGTAGCCTTCGGACGCGGAGGTTTTCGCGTATGCTCGCAAGTACGGCGCCGCCCTCGTTAATCTCCTTCTCGATCTCGCCGGCCTTACTGCGCAGCAACTCTAACTCTGCATTGTCGTTGGTGATCTGTGCTTCGAACTGTGCAATCTTTTCCATACATTCCTCCAACTTTCGTGCGCGCTTCTCGCGGATATACCTAGTGGCAAGTCAATTGGGTTGTACGACGAGACGGAGGTAAATGCTACCGCTCAATGACACGACTGGAATCCTCGAGCTTTTGTACACTGATGTTGACTGCTTGCATATCTTCCTGTGCCTGTGACAAGCGTGCGCTGCTTTCGCGCTGAAAAATCTCGTGCTCTCGTTCAAGCAAGTTAATGGGCTTTTGTGATTCCTGAATGAGAATTTCCAGCTCCTATAGTTATGTCAACAAGGCCTCGTAGATGCACAGGGCGATGGTAATCATACTCCTATCTGCCGCGTCTGCGACAGCACTTCCACCTCCATGTTCTTGACGTCATCTCGCAGCCTCTGCCGAGCGTCCATAGCTGCACGCAGCTTATCTTCTCGTCTCATAAGCTCGAATAGATCCTCCTTATGCTTGTACAGCGCATTTTCTCGGCGTTTCTTCTCAGCGTCGATAGCATCTCTCTCACGCTGAAGTTGCCGGCTGACAATTCTAATCAACGCCCGTCAAGAATAAAGAAGAAAGACACATACAAGTTAACGCCCACAGAGTCCAACTCACGTTGTGCATCAAATACCGTTCTGTTCAATCCAGAGGATGCAAGGTTCTGGTCAAGGTTGTCGATCTCTCGTACGAGCTCCTGGGTTTCCAAATGAAGCCGAGAAACATCGGCGGCAGCCTTGCGCAGCTGAGCAAGGTCCTTGAGTACCTTCTTTACGATCAGCAGTCTCTCGCTGGCCTATTTCCTCAGTCAGTACTACACACGAACGATGTGTGTCCTCTCTTACCCTGCTAGCAGCCTCTTCGAGTGATAATAATGCAGCATTATGCACCTGAATCTCGTCCTTGAGCTTCGGGATTTGTGTAAACTCGAACTGTTTGATTTCAGTCTCGACAGGCAGCAGATCTTGTATTCTAGATAGGGCAGCCTTCCAGTATTTGAGGTCCTCATCAAGATCGGCACCTTCCATGTCGTCAGATTTTTCGGCAGCAGCAATCTCTTCCTTGGCCTATTGTGTCACAGCGAATTCAGCCATGAGCAGTCAGGACTGGCAAAATAAGGAGATACCTTCTCGGACATGATTGCTAGTTCTTTCTCAGAAGTTCGTTGCATGCAGACAAAACACTTTTGATGCGCTTGCGTGCTTTCGATGATCTTGTTCCACATCTTCTTCACCATTGCAACCTTCGCTCCTGCTCTAGAATGGGTATACATCATCAAAGACGCGGCTGACAAGTAAGCATACAGAAGCGCACACTTGGATCAGGTCGATCTCTTCTTTGATTTCTTTCAAACCAGTGGTGACAGAATCATAAGTTTTGTCATCATCGCGTAATCCTTCCGATAACTTCCTCTGAAGCTCTTTATCAAGCAGTCATTAATGAATGAAAAACAGACAACGGGTATTGCGTACTCGTTAGCTTGGTCTGGGTGTCCCTGAGCTGCCGCTCGGTAGAATCCCGCTGGGCTTGTGCATCATGTAACACACGGTCTGCCTGTGTCGATTCTTCCTCCAGTTCAGCACACTCTTTTTCCTTCTCGCTAGATAGCGTTCCAGCTACCCGTTTGAACAAGCCTCCACGTAAAACTCACGTGATAATTTGTTCGACCTCTGATTCCATCGTATCGACCTGAGCATCAGCGCCGAGAAGCTTGCGGAACCTGAGGCTATGGAGGGACATGCTTGTGATAGAGTGAGAACTGATATATCTGAGCACGAATCATTGCCCACGTACATGCTTTTGATCTCCCGCTCCTTGGTACTGACAGAGTTCTGGTGCAGCTCTCTTTTTGCACGCTGATCCGCTTGCAAGTTGAGACGGCCAATCTCCTCCTGACACGCCTCACGCTTCATCTCGAGCTCACGCTTCTTCGCCTCAATCTGGCTGATGCGGTCCTCATACTTGGCATCCATAATCTCTGTCTTCGTCTTCTCGAGGCGTGCGGATTTGTCTTCTCTGTCCGCCAGAAGCGCTTCTAGCTCTGCCTCGAGCGACTCCGCGGATTCAATCTGCCGCTCCGCCTCCATAATGTCGCTACGCAGCTTCGACTGTGGTCAGCCAGTGTGATAAGGTCGGCATGAATGAGCATAAAAATACGTAGGGTGCCACCCACGATTCTCTCTTGCGCCGAGTTGCGCCGATGCTTAAGAGAATCCTGCTCCGAGTGCAGTTGACGAGACTTGGCTAAGTACTCAGTATCCTTTGCCTTACTCTCTCTCTGCGAAAGAGAGCAATTGAGTTATAGGTCCAGCAAGCGCATACAAGGCGTACCTGAAGACGTTCCATCTCGACACTCCACCGGCGCTGCAAGGCTGATAGCTGCGAGGTGAATTCGACAACTTTTTGGTCCTCCAGAGGTGACGCATCATACCCACGAATCCTGTGTTGTGACGCGAGCGTTCGCACGATGCCCTCGCGCTCGGTAATCCGCGCTTCCTGAGCATTAGCCTCCGCTGCGAGCTGACCCTGCTCATTCACGAGCTCGACGTGTTTCCGACGCGCGGAATTGAGGTCGCCGAGCTTATCCTGAGTTTTCGCTTCGTGCTCACGCTTCGCGCGCTTCTGGCGAGCAATGTGTGCGTTGAAATTGGTTAGGCGACCTTGGAGAGCGTCATCGGTATCTGCATTGAGTATGAACAAACCTGAACGAGTCGTACCGGGCGCGGACTGCGAAAGCCCGAGAAAAGTCAAGACGCACCCTCGAGCTCCTGTACCGTTACCAGCACCTCACGCAGCTCCTCCTCGAGCCTATCCTTCTGCCTCTGCGCGGTCTCGGTGCGCATATAGATCTCGCGGAAGCGCGATGCCTGCTCTAGAAAGCGCTTGTTAGACATGACGACTTCTTGATGACGCTTCTGTGTCTCTTCGAATTCAACCTCCTTTGCTGCTATTCGGGAGATCAGGTCCGCGAGGCTGCTCTCGAGCCTGTCCGCGTGTCGCTTCTCACGCACGAGACCCTCAAGGCGCTCCTTCTCGACCTTCAGTTCCGCCATGCGCTCCTTCCGCAAGTTTTTAATCGCATCGAGAGCCTTAGTGTATCTATACAGTGTGCATTGTTAGCTGTACCTTCCCGGCATTCAGCAGCGACACTATACTTAGTTGCTTCAAAGATATCATCAAACTTTTTCTTGAGCGTCGCAGGCTCCGACAGAGGCCAATATGAATCTTCTTGATGACAGAAGATTACATTATCGAGAACGGCTCTAGAAACACCAAGGAGGTGTGGTATCTCGGCGTCCATTTCCGCGCACTTAGTGGAAATGACGCCGCGCTATATATCGGTGCATGTCTTAAAGCGGGATACATCGTCACAAACGAATGAAACATACCTTTCCACCTCTGTCGATATTTCCATCTGCCAATCCAAGAATGCTCTCGAGCGTCTTCATCGTCATCGAGCCATTCTTCTTCACAGTGACACTCAGATTACGAACCACGAGCATCCTCGTGCCGTTCGCAGCGTCAAAGCGTAGCTTTACCTGCGCCTTGACCTCCTTCTCGTTCGCCATTTTCGGGTCATGTATGAACGCGCCGCCGCGCGTACCAGGCGGCTGGTCACCCGTCGTGGCGTACTTTAGACACTCTATGATCGTCGTCTTGCCGCTGCCATTATGGCCGACGATGACGGTAACGGGCGAGAAGAACTCGATCACCGACAGATTCTTGTCGTCAAAAGATCGGATACCCCTTATAGCGAGCTTGTTGAGGCTCGACATGGCCGAAAGAGCCCAAGAGAGGTGATAGTAGGAGACGAGAGGAGACAAGCCGCGTCTTTAACGCGCGCACGGTGGCATCGCTCCGGTTGACTCACCTGACCGGCACTCTCACGATCAGCACTACTAATAACTAATATACTATAACCATTGCGCTCGTGGACTGTTCTTCGGTGTACATGTATGTGCTATCCCTCAGAAACATGCGTACAGGCCAAATCATCACGGACCGACCTCTGGCTGCTGCATACATCTAAATAATGTCCTCCCCGACTATACTATGCCTCGTCTCCCCGACTGAGATCGAAAACATCGCTTTGCCACCAGGCGTTCCGAGTTCGGGGATGGCTGCGCTGTGGGACAGATCGTTGGGTCACTGGGCCGTGTGCACAAACTACCACTGCCGTTGCATCGACTAATACCGCGACATCCTGCTCAATGCCATGCACTGTTGCCGCACTTGTGTTGTGCCATTCCTTCCATCTTCTTCTCTCGCCTGCTGCCAACTTGAACAACAATCCCCATAGCATAGGTAAGAGGGTGTGGTGGCAGCAGCTGGAGAGGTAGCCTTTCGGCCACTCTCGCCCATCTGCAGCATGAGCTAGACGTAACACATGACGGCTCCTACTGCAACTTGCTCATCTTGCGCCCACATCTACACTCCTCCCTCCTCTCATCTTGGGAAGTTTCTAATTACACCCACTCCGAGCACTACAGCTGAAAGCTGAAGCCTGTGCTTTACTCCAAGCGACTAGTATTTTGTCTTTTTGCGGATAAATATTTAGAATGAAATAAATATCGTTACAATAATGGAATGTCCGACAGAGCATACGGTAAAGCTGGATCCGAGGGCATTCGTGAGCAACAAACGTGCTTTCAATCCCGGATGCACATCAGCTCTAATGCCCGCTCGGCGCGTGACCTTCGCCCTCAAGTTCAGCCTCTTCTTCTTCCCCCTCTTCTGTTGCTCCCTCACGTACCCGCTCCGCATCACGCATTCTGGCTGTCTCGCGATCTTCCTCGCGCTCAATCTCATCCCGCATATGCGCAACTTCCTCGTCGACGCGCTGCGTCACGCGCTCAACACCGGCGGCCTCCGCGAGCGAGACTCGCGCGCGGTGCTTGGCGAGATGCGCAGCTTTGCGCGGCGGTCGCTTGAGGCGGCGCCGAGCGACCATGACCGGAACTGAGCACTTCTGAATAAGATAGTGCGAAGTCGATCCAAGGATAATACTGTAACTGTTAGGTCAAGGGGAGACAGGTGAGATGGCCGTGAGACGTACCCCTTCAACTGGCCGAGACCACGTGAGCCGACTATGAGCATCACAGGCTCAACGTGATCAACGATATCTACGTTGATCATTCATTTCGCAAGCACAAGAGAGTGTATTTGCTTTTTACCAAGCACCATATGCCTCGCGTTCTTCGCGTGCCATGCCTCGCACTTAACTGTCGTGTTCAGTCTAGTTCGCTGGAGCAAGCTCGTTGCTTGTCGGCAGAGGATGTAAGCCATCCCTTGACGCTAAATCGGCATAAGACTACGGTTTTTTTGAAATCTCATTAGAGTATACATACTTCTTGCTGTGACCGTAGCTTCGCTGCGCGGTCCGCGGCATTGGGCACGGGTGGATCGACTAGGTACAAAGTGAGTCGACAGTATGTGTAAAAGAAGAGTGAAGTACTCTTGCTGTCGTTCTCGATGATAGTCACAATGAGCCTGGAGTAATTCAGCGCACAAGATAGGTGTGAAAGGAAGATGCGACGCACAATTCGTCTCCGTCTCGAAGCACAGTGCCGATCGCCCACTCCACGGCATAACGCGACTCGTCCGATATGTCACTTGCAACGATATACGAGCGTGATTTCCGGCCCTTTTCTTTGAGTGCGGTGATGGGATCTCCTTGGGTGATCGTGATGGTACAGCGGTCGCGCTGGAAAGCTGGACGGCCGGTCTTGAGCGGCAGGGGCTCGTGATGACGCGTCGACTTGCGGCGACGCGGGTTGCGAGTGTTGGTATGGTTGAGTGTCGTGGGGAAATAAGGTTCGAGAGGGACTACGACGTTCTGGCCCTCGCCAAGCGGGTCTGCGATCTCACCATCAACGTCGGGAAGATCAGATGGGACGACGAGGGCGTTTTGTTCGGTATTTGCCTCGGTAACAGAATCGAAATGATCGCTCTCAGGACTGTCCTCTTCGTCGGAATTAGAGTCTTCATCGTCGGATATGTATGCGCTGCCGCGGGGACGAATGGATTCGGTGTCTGAATCGACATCGGATTGCATGATCGCGCCGACGGATGGTGAGCGGTCGCGTGTGCGCCAGCGGCGGAGGTGGAAAGGGCTCTGACTACGCGAGCGGAGGGAGTGTGTATCGGGGTCATAGCGGGAGGTTGTCGCGGTGGACGACGAGCGGTGACGATTGTCGTGGTCACTTCGAGCCGAACGGCCGCGCTCCTTCTCTTTGTCGTCGGAACCACTGCGAGATAGCGTGAGGGTGGACATCATACGCGAGAATGCACCAGTCCCGCTCGTCGACTCGGCATGAGATGTGACACGCTCAAGACCGTTGGTACTGGTGCTTGCATCCTGTACTTTCGTTAGTGGACGGAATCCTCGGGGGGCGTTCGGAGTGGTAGGGCGTGAGTCCGGCTCGGAGAGAGAGTTGGCGCGCGAGGTAGTGCGGGACAGCGACAGCGGGTGCTGTTGTTCGAGAGTGACTGACGAAGAGGACAGGGAGTTGGACGGAGATGCGTAGGAGTCGAGCTCGACGCCCTCCTGAGGAGGGGCGAGCGGCGTGCCCGAGGGGGGGTGCACAGCGTCCTTCTCCTTCTCCTTGCCAGCACCATAAACAGTCTTCCAGCTCAAACGTCGAGCGGCGCGTGCCATGTAGAGCAAGGGGGGCGTGGAAAGAGAAAGGGATGGCGATAGTGATAGTAGTAGTTGTGCAAGAAGTCGAGGACGAACAGGCGAGAGGATGCAAGCGGTGGTAGTGTCTGCTCACCTGAAACTAGAACGAACGGTGAGTGTTTCGTGATACTACCAGACAGAAGAGAAGGACGAACAAGGCCTACGGAGAGCTGTTTGGGTGGCATGAACCAATCAGCGTCTGGCCCTGTACGCGCGTGCGACAGAGACAACGGCGCTTACTTCCATCTTGGCTTCTCTTGGCGGTCTTCAGAGGTTTTTGACAAGTAATCGGCTCGGTCGGCGGACACGAATGAGGACAGAGGACGAGGAGATCAGGGTGCAGTGAGCAGAAGGACAAACTAATCTATCCCCTCCTCCGATACTTTCCATCCAGCCAGGCACTTAAACATCGTGGGAATCACAAACACGGCCCGTTCTCCGCGACCACCTTCCACAACGTCAAACCGTCAACGGTTCACTTCTGATTTCCTCACAGTTCGCCAGACGATGCATCGGGCAACGCCGTCACATCCCAGTATATATGGAAAGAAAAGGCCAGGTCACAGCTTCGCCTCAGATCCAAACAGTTCCCTCATGAATGCTTCTGAGTTTGCAGGACGTCCAAGGAATTCCTGCCGGCATTTAACCCGATACACTACTGGATGCTAGAAGCAACGCGCACCTTGAGTGAATCATGTTCCTCTCTTGATCCGCCAGGCTCCAAGATACTCTTGCGGTACCGTGCGCCACGTGACGGGTCCAACGGATCCACCTTGAAGACGGTTGCGTACATGTCCGCCGCGAAGACCAACGAGTACGTGTAACCGTAGTACCCCGCGTCGTAGCCGCCTACGATGTGCCCAAAGCTACCCTGCCCAGAACCAGGCACCCCGCCTTTCACGAGTGACACAGTCTCTCGAAGGTGGCTCCAAAGTGCAGTGTAATCTTCAGCCTCTGACCATAACGAAATTAGCGCCATTCGTAACAAGCTCTGAACATAGGTGGCAAACCGTGATCAGTGTGGACCTTGAGGTCAAACTTGGCAAAGAACAGCTGACGAAGATAGAAGAGACCAACGTTCACGTAGCGGCTACGTGTAGGGCATCAGAGAGGCTCACTAGGGCATACACGCACTTACCTCTTGACAACCTTGTTGACGAGCTCTGGACTAAGCGGCTCCTTACGCTCGTAGTGACTCGAAATCCGCGCAAGCACATGTGGCTCCCAGCACCAGTTTTCAAGCATCTGTGACGGCGCCTCGACAAAGTCCCGTGCAACAGCTGTTCCATGAAAGCGGGCGAATCGGGTCTTGCTCAGGAGAGTGTGGACAGCATGACCAAATTCATGGAAAAACGTAACTACATCCGAATGACGAAGGAGGGCCGGGCGGTCTGGCGACGGCTTGGCGAGATTTGCGACCATCGCCGCCACGGGATACCGGCGTCCATCCCTTGACGTGTAGCCGGCCGAAAGTGGCCAAACCGCTGCATGACCGTACTTGAACTCTGCAAGGCAGCTTAAGAAGAAATATTGCAAAGATAGCGTGGCAAGCGTCTCACCTCGCGGGTAAAGATCCAAATAGCAATATCCTACAAAGCCGCTCTCGTCGGTGGCGTCGTTCTCCCACACGGCAAAAGCCTGGACGTCGGAATGCCACCTCTCGGCGTCGATCGGTTCAAAGTATACGCTGAGTAAATTTTGGTAGACTTCGAGAATAGTCGGTACGACCGCGACGACGGGGAAGTACTCGGTCAGAAGAGCATCATCTAACTTCAGGGATTTTTCGACAAATTTGTTATCGTAGTACCTGTAATCCCATATCTAGATAATTTTAAGGATATGAAGACGCCGCATGGGGCGAGAACGCGCACCATGAATTCTCCGTCAAAGGGGATGCCGCGGTCTTCGCAATCCTCAGCCTTGAGACCCAGAAGCGTCTGACGCTCCTTAACACCCAGCGGGCGCAAACGCTGTTCGAGGTCATCAAGGAACTACAAGTGTATGAGATTAAGAACGAAGGATTGGCCTGGGGGCGCCTACATCGCGAACGTTCTTCGCGCTTTTAACCATCTTCTCTTCTGTGATAAAGTCGGCCCAAGTGGGATAGCCTAGAAGATCTGCAAGTTTCCGGCGCAACTCCAGCGCCATCTCGAGCAGGGGCACATTGATTGCCAACCGGGACTCATAGCTCTCGTGTGCGCGCTGGCGCGTCACAGAATCGTCTGCATACTTAAACTAAAAATACCACAGATAAATGAGGACGTTCATTGGAGGACATAAACTGGTTGCCAGCGGCGCCTTACCACTGGGAAAATATCTGGGGTCTTATGTGTGACATCGTAGAGCTCTCTACCATCCTGAGCACGCTTCTTGTATCCAGAAATGACGTCCTTGGGCACACCTTTAAGCTCTTCAAGGGTAAAGCTAATATGTCCCTATATATGGACGGTCAGTTCGATCACCGATGTAAGAACTCTGAGGCGCACGTTCTCCTCGTTCGCATTTTTCTTGGTTGTCGCCATATTAGTAAGCTCTGCTGAAACAGACTAGCAAAAACGCATACGCTGAACTCGAGGGTAACCTGGGATAGCTGCTTCTTGAGGTCGGTGAGCACCGTCCGCTTCGCCTCGGGTAAAGCCAATCCAGCACGCTTTCCGTCCAATATCATCTTGTCTACAAGGCGCTCCTCTTCCTGGGTAAGCATATGGCCCGAAGCTTTTATATTCTTCTGTGCCGCTGTCTTAGCTGCGAAGACATCCACCCGCATGGAGGATTCAACAGCATAATCGCGTAGCTTGATTTCAGCGGCATTCGACGCGTCGCGGAGGTCCTTGCTAGGGGACACGTTCTGGTAGAAGCAAAGCGGCTCGGTTGAGTTATCCAGAATGGCATTGCCCTCGGCGAGCGCGAGCTACGCAATGCTGGGTTAACACACGGGCGGATACTAGACCGAGCTGCGCACGTACAAAGACCTGAGATTATCTTGGTTAGCCAGCGCACACCAATCGAGACGATCGCATGCGCACGGATTCTAATGTGCACTCCTCGGGCTTGAGAGTGGCGATCGTATCTTGAATAACACGATGAGCTGCAATGGCATGGTCGGTAAGCTCCTTGATCTCTTCAGCGGTGTGTGTCCACTTTGGAGGCGGTTGGGGCGGCACAAGGGAACGCATGCGAGAAGGCGGCAAGTGGTCGGAGGTACCGGACGCAAAGAAACGGCGCGGGTCGAAGTTGGGACGAAATCGAGGACGGTTCAGGCCAGAGGCGACGAGAGGCGACCGACTACAGGTCCGGTTAAGTTACTCAGTCCGTGAGATGGGAGCGTGACCGCACCTGCCACAGGATATGATCGAGTTGCTAGATAGTCCGGCGCCTGGTATGCGAATCTGCATTGCTATGTGTACGATTAGACCAACAATCAACGTACCAACCATTAGCCTTTGTCGTGCAGGTAAAGCTGCACCGAGAACGCGAGGGCGGAGGCCTCCCCGCACCGCTGCGGTCACGACGTTCAAGGCCATCGACATTTAAATTCGCCAGCTCATTTGTGCCGTAACTTTGTTCTACAGCCGTTGATGTTACCACGATGCTGGAATCCGATGCCGTACACGTACAGTAACTCCGCGGTTTGGCCATGGACAACCGACGCACCCAAAAAACGCGCGCAGGTGTGAGAAAAGTCCGAAAAAGTTCAGAAAGGCACGAAAGCGACAGCCGCTCCGTCTGCGCCGTTCTCGCTCATTTTCTCGTGTCTAAGGGCTGTTGAACTACCAGAAAGGGTGTCGAAGGGAGGTCAGAGGTGCGTAGTGAGGATTTTGCGAGACAACAATTCCTCACACTGCTTTAGACCTCGTACTGCCGACTTGCTGCCCCTTGTGCTGCCCCCTCGTACTGCCACCTCATCATTCCTCCCTTCCTCTTGCCTCTTGCTTCATGGTCTATGATTTTTCTGAGCCTTTTCAGACTTTTCTCACACCTGCGCGCGTTTCCCAAACTTTCAGTTCCCGGAACAGTTGTAGATCCCAATATCATTCCCTATACACTCTCGTAGGGCTCAAACTCGACGATATGTCCCACGCTTCCGTCTGCGAAAGACTGGTCCGTTCGGACACCGCCGTGTGAAAGATGCAGAAGTTTTATTGCAAAATGTGCGGCACACCTGCATCCATTTTCCCGCCCTCCCCTCCTTGCCTTCTCCAGTCTCGCAACACCCAAAATCCAATACTAATCTAAGCCTCAGAGATGAAACGGCTGGTCAGTCTACAAGAGCACTCACTAGTTTGCTCTTGCCACTGTGTGTGTCTCTGGACTCTCCGGACCATTGGCGCTAAACTGTTTGGGCTTGTATTTGGCCGTACTTGCCAGTGAATGCTCATCTTCGCACTCGTACCCTTCGTTGAGGATGCACCTTCCTCTCTAGATTATATCATCGAGTCAGTTCGTATCCACCGCGACGTCTTACGTTTCTCCCTCTGAAATAAACAGAACTTTGACATCCAACCGCGCCGAAGCAGCGAGCTATGTCGTATTTTCTAGGCTTGATTTTCCCATTTACGAAGCCAAGGTATTCATTCTCCCGTTTATTGCTCGGATTTACCTTTACAAGCGCTGTGTCTGAATGAGTGGAACTAGTCACGAGACCCTCCGGCCGTGAATAGGAGATTTACAATTGGAGTCGGAGAGGATCTTGTTCACTCCTTCGCCACGTCTCGGACAATTCGAGTCCAGGCTGATGTTCTGCGATCATCGCACCAGTACCATAGTCATTTCTACCCGATCTGGCAAGTTCCACTGCCTATGCTTTAGTCACAAGCTCAATACTGGTAGGCATTTAGCCTGTTTTACACAACTCAATGTCTACACCCTCGGCCGTTTGAGATACGGCACAGGCGTGAATGAATCGCAAGAAGGTTGGTAGCCGAATGGTACGACCACGATTCAACAACTGCAGCGCCGAAGATGGTGCGTGCTCCGGTTATTCTACGCCTATCGCGTTTGAATAAAGGGATTCATTCCGTATATATACCAGACCGCCACTCTGGCCCACGTAGCTCGCTTTCCCCACCTCAGCCATTTCTACCTTCACCGGATGTTCCTCCTCCTATCTGATCGCATGCCCCTAAGTCGATGATGTCTCGTCCATGATGTTGTGCGCGACTTGTTCTCATGCCCATATATTGTTAATCGGTGATCACTTAGAATGGTGCGCTTCCTTCTAGCGCCGTGACGGTGAACTTACCACCCACCTTCTCAACACACCCGTCTGGATGCCGGATGTGATATACGACAATCGTCCGTAGTTGTTTTAGCATTTTGCTCGAACCTTTGTTCATGTCTGGCGCATAGTTACACAGGCCATCGGCGCTAGCTCGCCCATTCCCGCCGAGTGCACGCGCCATGCACAGATCGGCCAATCTTCGCAAAGACTTAGCCGGCCGCCTGTCTTCGAGCAGTTGTCAATGCTCCGACAATACCGCTGACGTTCTATGGCCCGCCGAAGTCTCTCTCCCGTTACCATCCTGTTCGACACTGCGTGCTGCGTCCGTGACCCTATGGCCCGGATCTCTGTCGGAGTCAAGCATGACGCCCCATTGACGTTGTTACTTCGTGGAGTCGTCGGGCCACCGATGCGATGGGGGTCCTGGGGCTTTCCTCGGAAATATGCCGTGTGGGAGGTGCCCAGCGCTCCCGGCAGGGAATCTGAAACCAATTATGGCGATAGTTCGCCTCGGAAGACCAGCACTGGTTTCTCCATGCGCTCCTGGACTTCTTTTCGGGACTTGAACCAGACCTCCGAGCTTACGGCACAGCGTACTTGGAAAGTAGGATGAACTGTGCGCTCCCTGGAGCCGCGCAGCAGCAATGGCCAACTGACCCATTGAATCCACTCGTATATGTCGCGGGGCTGCTAGTGACATCATGCGACTTCGTTGCTCCGAGCACGTCCACTCCATGCCACGCTAATTCGGCCTCACTCCATTCAATTCGGTCGAACTCGTCCAGGTACCGCTCACCGATGACCTTGCCAGCACCTACTCGGGGCTGCGCTAAATCACATCTTACGATTCGGCACAGTCGTATCATGCTGTTCGCGTGCTTCCCTGGCACCTTCAACGCAACAACACGGCGTATCCACCTCTTGGCTTTGCTCACGAGGTGAGGTGCTTCGCTAGCAAAACTGTGGGCAGTGCACTCCAGTTTCGCGTTTCGAGGGCATGTTTAGAGCGTTGCGGACACATGTGTGCAAGTTCTGTTCGAGCCAGCCGCCAAAATCCATTGGCAACGCGACAGCCTATAAATCAGGCGAGCTTCTTTCGTCGACAACACATACACCCTCTCTGGGCAGAGATGGTCGCCCCGCAGCTTGCCCTTTCCTCGCTTAGTCCTCCCGACCAGCAGTTCTTTGTTCAGTTTGGCTTCGGCGAGGCTACTCAATGCCCGTTTGCATGCGTTCACCATGCTTTCGAACATAGCGCGGATCTCAATCCGGACGCCGTTGCCGTAGAGCACTTGAACGACCTGATCACCTATGCTGAACTTGAACGCAGCGCCAATATTCTTGCCGCTCGTCTCCGTTCTTTGGGTGTCGATCGTGGATCCCGCGTGTGTCTTCTAGTTCAACGCTCAATTGCCATGGTTGTTGGCATCGTTGCGATATTAAAGGCCGGGGCCGCATACGTGCCGCTGGATGCCTCGATCGTCACCGGTGCGTCGAATCCAATGTACGCGCAGAGCGTTCTTAACGATACGTACATAGACTCGACGCTTGGGCATGTGCTTTCTGATTCGCAAAGCATACTAGTTTTGACACTGGAGGAATTTCGCCACCGCATTCCCAGTAGGACTTTGATCTGCCTCGATGACTGCGTCATCCGTGATCCTACCCACACCAACACACGCCTTCGAGATCACTCCATTGCTTCAGATAGTGTTTACGTTATTTATACCTCGGGTGAGCACGGACGCTGACAGGGATTCGTGTCTTGTATTAAACATTTGATAGGCACAACCGGAAAACCAAAGGGTGTAGAAGTAAAGCATGGAAGTGTCACAAACTGTGAGCCTCTGCAGTAGCGCACTTTCGCGTCTAACGCACGCGGATTCAGTGGTATGCTTGGCTCCGGGAAATCTAGGGATGCGTCTCGGAAAACGAGTCTCACAACTACTGAATATCGCATTTGATATGGCCGCTTGGGTGCGCCGTTGTCGCGGACATAATCTGCTTATACCTTCCTCATACCTATCTCAGGAGATTCTCGGCGCACTCTGTAACGGTGCGACGCTGTGCATCCGCGGGAAGACATCGAGAGAGTGGCGAGCACTCATGAAGACTGTTGACATCGTTATTGCGACTCCTTCCATGATGGGTGAGATTATCTATGCTTTCTGGAAACGATCAGCTTACACCGTTATAGTTCCTCACCAGCCTACGGACTACATGAATATTGAGGCTGTCGCCGTGGCAGGCGAACCCGTTCCCCAAGGTACGGAGCTTTGTTGGGCAGCTACTCATACGGCGCTAACAAGTGGTTGTAGGCCTTGCAGACGCCTGGGCTGCAAATACAAAGTTTTTCACCAGCTGTGGGCCAACTGAAGTGCGTTATATGTCCCCTCCCGATCAACAAGATCGCTCATATTTAATGAACTCTAGATCACAATTGTCAATACTCTTCGACTTCACCTTTCCGGGACCAAGGTTAGCATAGGACGTCCGACCCCGAACAACAACGTCTACATCCTAGACGAAAGCATGCGTCCGGTCCCTGTCGGCGAGCCTGGCATCATGTGGGCGGGCGGTGCTGGGATCTCGAAAGGGTATGTCAACTTGCCAGACAAAACAGGAGAACGCTATAAGAACGACATATTTGCAAACGACGGGTAAGAGTGCTTTCAGAAGCGTCCCTAACATTGTTGCTTGATGTGTGTTTTGGTAGGTCTCTCATGTTTAACACCGGTGACTTGGGCCGTTGGCAATCTGACGGTACTCTCGAACACCTTGGCCGTGTCGACGATCAGGTCAAGGTTAAGGTATGCTTTCTTCACGGTGGGCAGTACAAACAGCTATCAACTGGCGATACGAAAGGGTTTCCGTGTAGAGCTGGACGGCGTCGCGGCAGCCATGCAGACCTGTCCACAGGTGATCCACTCGGCGGCCCTATTGATCGACTCTCAGTTATGGGGATTTGTCACCCCTTCGTCCGCCGATCGCGATGCGGTTCTCGCCGCTGCTTCTAGAATTCAGCCGTACTACGCCGTTCCAACGCGGCTGCTTGTACTAGAAGACTTCCCCTACACAGGGTACGAGAAATCTGTACCATCTTGCCGATTCCCTCATACTCATACGCATCTGCAGGAACGGGAAGGTCGATAAACGTGCTTTACGAGGGCTTGCGCTGTCGCAGGCGCAGAAGGAGCAGATCCCCGTGCCCGACAGGGAGGAAGTTTCCCCGGCCGCACTTATACCTGCGGCACAGCCTAGTCCCCTTAAGATAGGCGCAGTGACAATTGCCAAGCTTCCTCCTTCATACGAAGGCTACTTGGCAAAGACGCTTTCGTCTTCAGCCACGTGTGTTACTAATCCGAGCAGTGGCTCTTCCAGCTGTTCGACTCCCTCTCTCGCTACCACTCCTTCGCTATCAGTCTTGGAGAAGAACGCTACTCCTTGGACCGGCTACGAGAACGAGATACTACCGGAGAAGATCCAGGGTCACTACGCACGCAACCTTCGCCACCAGATCTTCACTCTTTATCGTCGGCTTTTCGGCGTCGTTTTCGTCACCAACATGTCCATCTTCATAGTCGTTCTCGTGCACGGGACGTTCCAGAGCAACCAGCTTGGCCTGCTCGTTATCTCCAATCTCTTCTGTGCCATTCTCATGCGACAGGATTATGTGATCAACGCGTTCTTTAGGGTCTTCTGCTCCGTACCGTCTTCGTCAGCCCAGTTTGTTGCGCCTGATTGACCGGCACTGACTGATTGGACGAATAGATGGCCGCTGAGCATCCGTCGCATCTGCGCTCGAGTATATCATATCGGAGGATGTGAGTAGATTATTCCGCTTTTCGAGGAGGATGTTCATTTCGTTCGTAGTGCACTCTGGTTGTGCGATTTCCGGTGTCCTCTGGCTCATCCTTTTCGCCGCTCAAGCCACACGAGAGCTGGCCTCTGGCGGACCGGCGTCCGTGCTGACGGTCGCAGTCACGTATTGGATCCTTCTCCTGTTGCTCATGATCGTTGGATTTGCCTATCCGCGTTTCCGGCAGATCCAGCATAATCGGTTTGAAGCCAGCCACCGGTTTTTCGGATGGACGGCGACTGCATTCGTATGGGTTCAGGCATGTATCCTCTGTGCCATTCTCATGGAACACTGCTAACACCCCAGCAGATCATCTCACTGATCAACGACTATCGGCTTCCCGGTCAGAGCCTCGGAAACGCCCTTATCCATGCTTCGCCTTTCTGGCTTGTATCCGTCCTAACGGTTTCAATCATCCTGCCGTGGGTTCGGCTCCGCAAGGTGCCAGTGCGCGCCGTCATCCTTTCTAAGCATGCTGTCCGGATATACTTTGATTACGGTGAGCACGGTCATGCGGCAGCGGAAGAAGTGGTAGTCTGAACCTCTGGTAGTTACTCCCGTCCCCGGAAGCTTCACGCGCATCTCTGATAACCCCCTCATGGAATGGCACGGTTTTGCGACCGTTCCCGAACCCGGAAAAGCGGGCTATTCACTCGTTGTGTCCCGTGCTGGCGACTGGACTTCGAAACAAATCGACAACCCTCCAACTCATTTATGGGTTCGGGGGATCCCGACGTGCGGCGTCTTGCGTATCGTCCCACTCTTCCGTCGGTTGGTGTTTGTCGCAACCGGCAGCGGCATCGGGCCATGCGCCCCTTGCATCTTACAACAGCGTGTGCCGATACGGCTGCTCTGGACGTCGCCAAACGTTCGCCAAACGTTCGGTGACGAGCTTGTCGACGCACTCCTAGAAAAATCGCCAGGTGCTGTCGTCTACGGTAAGCACAGTACCCTCTGTTCTTATACTGCGGCTGATTGTCCGCATTAGACACTCGCACTCATGGCAAGCCCGACATGGTCAGGTTGACCTACCGTCTTGTTCGTGAATTTAACGCAGAGGCGGTGTGCGTCATCTCAAATCAGAAGCTTACGAGGAAAGTTGTGTACGGTATGATGAGTCGGGGTATTCCAGCCTTTGGGGCCATCTGGGATTCGTGAAATCTTCTTTTCAGGGCAAGTGAAGTGACAAGTGTCCCGTGTAATGTTACGAGGAGCTCTTTCGTTTTACTGATGACCAATTAATGTTCAGATCAAGTGCTTAACTAAAATGCCAGCCGAGTTGATTACCGTGCCGGGCGTTCTCTTACGCACCTGCCAGGGATAATCTCGGCATTGGGGGCAATAGACGAGGGATAAATGGAAGAAACGATACCTTGCAAGTAAAACTAGTCATCACAGTGCCAGTACCGGACCTTTAGGAGGGCATGTAATTTCTTCTCCGGTACTGGAGAAAATAAAGCAATAAACACCGCACGAATAAACACGGTGTACCCGTTGGCACGTTGCGCACGTCATTACTATTCTCCACGGACTGATTTTGTCTCAAACATATGGCGTGCTTCATTTCCGAGTCATCGTACTATGTATGTGTGCGATACTTGCCGTCGTTGCGTAGTGATCGCATACTGGCAGGACAGAACGTGGACCTTGCCATTGAAGGTGCTTTGTAAAGTAGTGTACGTTGTCTAATAATCGTCCGTTGTCTTCCCATAATATTCTCACGCTAGTATCGTACCTCAAGTACTCCCGCAGCACAACACTCGCGCAGTCCCAATACGCAGCCTCTATCTCCGAGCCGGGCTGTGCACATCCTCGGTATGCAGCGCATTGCTCATAGTTGGTTGGTATGTATTCTGGTCTACGGGGCCGAAGGTCCCATAACGGACGTAGCGTAGGTACTGGTAGCTCTCAGTTCTTCTGCTGTACCAATGAAAGTGCACATCGATGACTATATGTGTGTCCTTGCCCCTGGGTAAATATCTTCTTCCCTGTTACATATCGGGCACATGCCCCGTTCTGAATTATCGCGGTGCAGAGCCGCTTGATCGGGTGAGGCCATGAACGACGGTAAAAGGAAGCACTTTAGTCTGCATGAGCGAGAATATTGGGCTGACGTAGCACCACTCGCCCCAGCCGCCTGGTGTCTGCACGCGTTGAGCTTGGGGTGACCCGGCGTTAGCCAGGACGGACACGGGCGAGCGGCTCAGGTGGGCGAGTCTCGCCGGTGTGCCACGGTTCGCTCAGAGCGTGGAAAATGACCTAGTTCGGCACATGTACATATAGGCTAGCCAGGAGATATGACAGTGTAGGCGGATTGGATACAGCGTGACGTGTGTCCTGCTATGGGGGCTGGGAGGGTGAGATAAAGAAACGTGGAGTGACTCTGGGGGTGACGATGACTCGGAGTGTGCGGGAACGGCTACGCGCCGGCGGTCTGTGGTAGGAGCCTAGGAGGAAAGGAAGAAGAAACAAAAAAGGGCGCACGTGCGCCAGGCTACGCTGCTCCACCGGGCTCGTGTCTTGACCGAACCATGAGCACACGATGCAGCTCTGCTCGGACATTGCCGATTCGGGGTCCATGTCGTGTTTGTGGACTCAGAGCTACTTTTGTCGCTCACAATTTCCGTAGCTTGAAGGTGCCAGTTATACTTTCCATCATGTCGCTTCCGTGGCGCCAATATTGTCTGCGCTTGGACGACGATCCCAAGGCGCGGAATCGCGCTATTGCGACAGAAGGATTCAAACAGGGCGATATTGTCGCTCGAATCCCGGCTCTATCAACAGCACTTTTACCTTCAGAAAAAGGCGTGCGCTGCGATAATTGCCATAGAAAGGAAAAGAAGCTCTTTCGCTGTACGGGATGTGCAGCTTATTATTACTGTGGATCTGAGTGTGAGTTCGTTTCATGAGTAGTCTCTTAGGTTATTAATCATCTGTAGGCCAGACGTATGCTTGGAAGACACATCATCGACATATTTGCAAGCAACATCCCGCCTGGATAGCCTCGACGAAATATCAACAGCTACAATTTGATGACCGCATAGAGGCCATCCTGCTCTCCCATATTGCCTGTGCAGCTGCCAGCACTCCGTCGATTTTAGGCGCGGGGCATTCTCCACTGGCTGTAATGTTGTCGCTCCTTCCTTCCAGGGCTGGAGTATCAGCGACTCTGCCCCCCTTGATTCTGCCTCCTCGGTCCAAGCGCAAGGATATAGACCTCAAGGCCGTACATGCCCGATTCAGGAATAACAATTTTATCTTACACTCACATCTTTATTCGTTCGCGCACGGGATATACCCAGTTGCAAGTCGCCTCTTTAACCATAGCTGCAATCCCAGTGCATCCGTGAAATATATACTACAAGAAGGCAGTCCGCCCATTATGGAAATTGTCGCCCTACGCAATGTTGCTTGCGATGAGGAGGTAATGTTGCTAATTGCGTCAACTCCTCTTATCCATCATGGCTTCTCAGGTTACGATTGCTTACGTAGACCCTGCTCTTCCTCTCAAAGATCGGGAGAGCGCGCTCGATACAAGCTATGATTTCCGCTGCCAGTGCACTCTCTGCACTTTCCAGCACAAGACCGATATCCCTCCTCCCCCGGATGACGACGAAAGTCGTCGGAATCTTTCCAATCTTCTACTTCGTTTCACTGGACTCGACCTTTCCCGATCTCCACCTAAGCACGATTTACCACGCGACTTTCAGGCCATTCCTTCAGCACTGTTACCTGTACTCCATCCCGTATTCTTACCAACTATCGCCGAAATGTTCAGCGAGTCGTCACATGCAGGCGCAACAAGTCGCGCAATGAGCTTGGGCCAAACACTACTTGCCACCTACCTTTTGATCTATCCACCAAACTATCCTCAAATAGGTGAGTTATTGAGGGTTCCGTTGGTCTTCCGTGCTCGAATCCATTTCAGGGATGCACGCACTAGAGGTCGCCAAGACAGCGTGGAACGGCTTCGTTTCTGGCGATCAGGACCTGGCAGGAATCGGATATCTGCAGGCGACAAGATGGTACCTATCCATCGCACACCGCGTTCTTCATACTATAGGGGAAGAAGGGGACCCGAAGGGACCACTGCAAGAGATAGAGACGGTTCGGACTCTCGTCTCACAGGAAGTAGGCATGTTCCAGATGGCGTAACAAACCCGTGAAACAGTCTTCTCGGAGGTTGTACTCATGCTCTGCCATTGCGAACACTCGACTATGGCTCAAATGTCGTAGGTAAGCCATCCTGTAAGGGACGAGATAATCAACCCTTCTCATGGCGTCTCAATATGATGGTACTTGGAGGGGTCGGGGTGAATCGCATCCTTGTGTGTATCGGCTGTTTCTGCCGTTCCCCCGTAAATCATCATACATCAGGAAAACCAGCTAATCATCCGATAACATCTTTTTTTAAAAAACAAATCAACATTCGGATGCATCTGATAACATCAAGAAAATGCCCCATGCTGTATTAGACCTAATTAGCGATAATGACCCTATCACTAGACGCGGAAGCAGGAGGGACACAACCATTACGATACTGGGTGTCAGAGCATCTTATGGAATGAACCCACGACAGCACGGCCGCTTTATACAGCTTTTATGCTCTGAGCCTGATGCTTGCCTCGGCGGCCAACAACAAAGTGACTATAGGTGAACAGCCCGTGTAAGGCAATTCGTACGAGGCGCTTGCCGTGGGACATTCTGCACGTAAAAATGAAGCATTGAAATCATGACGGCAGCATATAAGGATACAAGGGTATCAGTCCTATAAGAAAAAGAATGTAGGTATGTAGCATTCTCAAGAGCGCGCTTGTGTCTTCCACCACTGCCAGTGAAGTCAGATCTCACGATTTAACGGACAGAGAAGCGAAAAGCACAGACCTCCATCGTCCGCCGAAGGCCCTCCTCAATACCAACCTGCGGCTCATAGCCAAGCACACGTCGCGCCTTCTCAATATTATGCCATCGGTGAGCACTCGCGAAGGTGATGCGGTAACGCGTGAGAGACGGCTCCTTGCCCACCACCCAGCCGAGGAACTCAAGTATGCTCGCGAGCGTGAAGCCGATGGGCTTTGGCAGCACCCAGCTCTTCTTAGAAGGATAAGTTTCAGGATCTGCCAGACGCCATATTGCGCGCATGAAATCCCAGAAGTAGACAGGCTCGCCATTGGAGATATAGAATGCTTGGCCGGCGACGTCGAGAGGATTCGACTTGGAGCGTTCCAGAGCTACCTCGGAGAAGGGATCGAAGCGCGTGCGCGTGACGGGACGGGTTGATTCGTACGGAGCATTCCATGCGGCTAGCAACTCTTCACCGTTGGCAGGATATTCAACATACGGGCCAAGAGGGCGTGCTGAAGACGTGGGGATGCGCCTCCTGCCAAGGGTAGCATCAACAGGGGAGAGAGGCCGGCTGAAGATTTCCATCACTTTGTCCATATCTTTGGGAGAGGGAGGGGTGAGCTTGTCGGCAGCGAGCAGGTGCGCGTAGGCGATGTTGCCGACGTAAGTCATATCAAACATATTAGTGTTGTCTCCAATCTGAATGTAGGCTTTGCCTTCCTCGAGAACCTTGATTGTCGTCGTGAGCAGCTGGCGGTCTCCAGGTCTAATGTCTTGTTCAGCGGACGGGCTGTAAAGCACGAACCAAGCACATACCCAAAAATGCCGGCCGGTCGTAGCGCAACAGTCAACAGTCCTCCCTTGCTGTTTGCTTCAAGTACGATCTGCTCTGCTTTAGCTTTGGAGTCGTTATAGGCATCCATGGGTTTTTCGGGGTATGGAAGACGTTCGTCACCGTCGACGATGTCTGGGCCGTTAAAAGTAACGCCAGCCGAGCTCGTGTACACTAGTTTTGAAACATGACACGCAACGGCAGCAGCAATGATTGCCTTAGTGCCTTCCACGTTGACTTTCCAGTATAATGCAGGATCTTCAATGCCATGCTGAGGCGAAGCGGTATGTATGATGCATGTCGCACCACTCTACGATTCCCATAAATCACGCATGTCCTCTCCTTGGTCAGAACCGGAACAAACCTTCTGCAGAGCTTGAGCAACCTGAGCCTCGTCACTAATATCTCCCGAATAGAAAGGCGTGTCGTCGTAGCGCTGGACAATGTCGAAGACAGACACGGTGTCGCCGCGGTTTTTGAGAGCCTCCACAATATGACGGCCGAGGAAGCCGCTACCTCCGATAACGAGATAAACGTCGCGCTGAGCCATGGATGTAGAGGGAAGAGTGGTGAGAGGGAGCGAAGGATGCGATCGTACCATTCCGACACTGGTGTCGTGTCGCGTGGCGTGGGCAAGCTCCTGTGAGCACCTGCGCGCGGAACAGATGGCAAATACTCAGCGCTCACCGCTCGCGCGCGATCACGTGGCGAGCTCCTGCGTTGAACACTGGCACTAACTTTCTTCTGATTCAACCGTCACGCCTTCCGGCCAGGTTTCTGCTCCCCCTATTTTTTCTCCAGTCAGGCAATGCACAGCAATTTCAGAGGTAAATTTACGCCCGAGGAGAAAGAGCAATTGCTGGCCAATCTTGATCTTGAAGGTATAGCTGCTTCATGCCCGGCACGGAGTTGCAGGCTCACGAGATTGACAGTCGAACAACGTACAAGACAGCTCGAAGAATGGCTATCCGACACACTGACAGCATTCTGTCTTCGACATGAGGGCCTCATCTCCGTCATCCCGCCTGTTGTCCGATCCATAACTATCGGCGATTTCTCCGACAAATACGACGGTGACATTCTAGCAGCTGTTCGCGGCATTCAGAAAGACAAGCGAGGATACGATACAGCGCCGATCGACCGAACAGCTATGAAGAGGAAATGGGTGCAAGATCAGGAGGCCGACAATCATAGTGAGGGCCCGAGCAGAGGTGGCGGCCATGATGGCAACGTTAACAAAGCGACGAAAAACCGTCGGTGTTCTCCACTTATATCTGAATACGTCTTGCGTGCTCTGACATTCTGATCAGCCCGTAGGGCTCCTCCAAGTCCGCAGAAGAAACCACCCCTTTCTTTCAACGGCAGCCCTTATCGCCGACCCGCGATCAGCAATACCCAGGTTCGTACTTCTACATCTACAGGACTCATGCCTTTGAGCTTCGTTGGTTGCTAGCCAAAACTGTCTCGTTATATTGCTTCTCCAAGTCCACACAAGATCGCCCGGCATGGATCCATACATCTGCCTTCTCGTCCTGTTTCTCCTAGCAAAGTGCCTGTCCCTGGCCACCCTGCCCGCGTTCCCTCCACCACTACCTTCAACCCTTCCCTGCCCAAGACACCCGCCTACCCTCCTCGCTGGCCGCGTAAACACGAGAGTATGCTCTCTATGAATGGCTCTCCGCTCGCGAATCCCTACGAGCTCGGCCTCGATTGGCTTGCCAAAACTGACTCGCCAGATGCCGGCTGCGGAGATGGCAAACTATCCTCGCGCACGATCCCTATTGTCGTTCGGCCGGAAGGCTCGCATTCGCGAAGCAATTCGAGGACACTAGGTCTTTCTGGACAAAGCTCTTTCGCAGCGCGTGTGGCCGTGCCGACCCGCGACGGTCACATGCTCGAATTTGACCCGCTCGTAACGTCCCCAATAGCGCTCGACAAGCTCGAGGGGATTACCAACAGCGCGAAGAAGCAGGCCAAGGAGGACATGGCTAAGCTTCTCCAGCAAGCGGTGCTGAAATGGAACACCGAAAGCTAGGCTTGATTGCAGTTTGCAAATATCACATCTAGCGGCTGCTGCATTCTTCGTCTTTCATAGCTCGCTTTATTCATTGCCCGGACATGTACTCATACTCTTCAATCTTCTTAGACACATTCTGAGCATGTGTATCATTATATACGTACTTAGGCATACACAATGTCTCCCTAATTGCCTTCAGTCTTCTACAATGTCTACATAGGCATATCGTGCAACCCTCCCGTCGCGGTTGCGCACTTTGATTAGAGGCTTGGGAAGACAGTGTCTATGACTACATCTGAGGAGACTCTGTTGTGAGTTACACTCTAGTGCGTACCTGGAAGCATGATTCTTAAGGTCGAGGAAGGCCGCGACGGACATCGCGCCCAGAGCGTAGGCTTCTCCGCGGGAAAGTGAATAGTTCCCACTCGTAACATAGCCTAGAACCTTAGTCATCTTCAACTGATGGTTGTTCTGTGAAGGCGTCAGCTGCAACAGCAAGCCTGTTAAGCGAGAGCTGACTTCGTCCTCGTCACCTTCCTTGTCCAAAATGGACCCCGTATTAGTCTCCAGCTCTGCCTTTCTGAACTGCAAAATCTCTTCCTCCAGAACATCGGAAAGAATCGCCATGTCTTCTGGCGCCCCACGTCCAACAAGGTTGAGATTGATGCGCACGAGCGCACCGCGAAAAAGCGCGTCCACCGTGTTTCCGTCGCTCGGCATTCCTTCCATCCCGCGCTTAAGACGCAGCTGGTTGACATGGTGCCATATCCCTGCGGCGGGGTTAAACATCCCTACCATATTGTCTACTACCTTGCGCACGCCTGGTCCGCGCAGTAGCCATGGCTCGATCTTCGTGGACCTCGCCTTACTTCCACGCTGCGTTGTTACGAAGCTTGCATCTTCTCCGGGCGCTGTGCCGAGTACGACGTCCCAGTCCGGCGCCCATGGGCTGCGCACTCCAAGCTTTTCCCAGTTTGACCTCTTCGCTGGTGGCTTGCAATCCCAGCGCGCCTTGTCCGTCTTCGCACGCTCTTGGGCAAAGGCAAAATATGCGTCGCAGGCAGGGAAGTCGCGTGGGAAGTGTGGGATACCAGCCTCAAAAGACTGATGTTGACGCTCACGCAGACCACCAATACGGGTGCCAGTGTACATTAACGAGGATAAGAAGGGCATCGACCAGCCCCGCGGAACGAGGAGCGTCCAGCCATGAAGAGAGGGTTCTGCGCAACTGGACGAGCAGCCGAGGGAGCGCTGAATGAGCATGACAGGGACAGTATCGTCGGACTCAGTTGGTATCAGTGCAGTGCCCGGGATGGCGGTCTAGGACTAGAATGAATCGATGCATAGAAGTTTGCGAGCGGAAAGAAGGACCTGCGCACGACGTTGGTCGAGATCTTTCTTCGTGAAGCGTTGAACCTGCACGCGGCTAGCAGCCTTCCAGATGTCACCATCTGCAAGCGTCGCGGATGGCATACATGTCCATACTTGCGACATGCTGGGCAACGGCTCTTTGTCGATCCGAGGTTTAGTGTTCTTCGGCGGAAAGCTAAGACCAAGATCAGGAATAACATAAATCATAAGAAGAGCGAGGGCACTTGAGGCGAGGATCATGGACAGTGAAGGCTATGACCATGCTGCTCGGAGTAGAGCCGGATGTCTGCACATTTGCAAGCTGAGACCAAAACTAATGGACAACTGATCAACGCGTAAACCTGCTGCGGGACCAAACGAAAGCGGACTTGTCTAAACTCTGGATTGATCAATGCTGGCGTCAAAGCACCATGGATGACCTGGCTAGACTTAGCACCCATGATCTCGAAGATGTTAACACTGCCAGTCATATCTGCAACCTCGCAAGTATACTGCATATCTGCATGTTCTGGCTGGACCTTGAGTGCTTCCAACGCTTTTGACGCTACGAGTTTGAACGTCCTGAGCAGCTCGTCCAAGAGGAGGGGATGGCAGAATATCCAGATGGTCCGATTCGAAACTTCAGCCACATTTGCCCCTGTTTTATATTTACCTTAATATACAACATCAGTAAGATGCGTAGTCTATGCGTAGGTAACTTACCCCTCTCTTTGATGCCCCTGCGCCTGGATTTTCCCTTCGCTGATGACTCGGGACGCGGCGCTGCCCCGGGTATTGGGCGCCATACGAGAGACACGGGGCCAATCAGACCACAAGGGTATTCACCGAGCTTATAAATAATCGCCTCGCACATGCGGACGCCTCCTTTAAAACTATGGGGGAAATCGGGACCATGAGTTTGACGGTGGGGAGTGAGTCATACCGGGCAGAAGAAGGGTGGGGGCCTTGTGGGTCACAGCAGGCGAGAAGCATGTATTCCAAGACTGGCTCCTCACCGACGAGCTCTATAAGAGAATGATAAGAGGCATCGTGCAGGATGGAACCGTGTACGGATGCACGATGAGAGGGCCTGAAAGCCTTCTCTGTTGGCTGCACGGCCTGGCGACAGGTTAGTGAGTGAAAACGATATGACTACCAGATAACTGCGCACTAGTCTGTAACCCCACATGTCTTCCATCCTCATACGTTTCGCGTGCCATAAGTGCGATTCCAGCCATTTTTTCTTAGCTGTAAGGAGCTTCAGCACCGCCGGATGAATCATGTCATGAGGGGCACACCTTGTCGCTTTAGAAGTTCCACGTCCCTAGGAACTTGATTCTTTCTTCCTCGCTTGGGTCGTTCTCGGCCTAAAGCCTTGCGCTTCATGGCGTCGATCTGCAACACACTGTCAGCTTAAAGTGTAGCGCAGAGATGGAAATTGGACTCTCCTCCTTGCGCGACTTATCCCTCATGCGAACAGGAACACGTCGAACGTCGTGACTAGCAGCTCTCCGACGAAGGTGACGAGGAAGCTCTTGCCAAGCTCGATGGGTAGCGCTCGAGCTAAAGAGAAGTGTCAGGTGACGACAAAATATACAAAGCCTCAAGCAACCTTGCTGCTTTCATCGCGCTTTGCATGGAACTGAGTTCGAACGCTCGTGACTAGGCAAGAATTTTGCATAGATACACAAAAAATGTGGTCTAAAGACGCACCTCGGTAAATGCTTCAACGTCCAGTGTCGTTGGTAAACTCTTCATGCCTTCGAAATCCTGAATATTCAGACGAGACATGCACCTCACAGAAAGCCTACTGTTGAGCTGCATTCGGTTCTTTGAGGTCTTGCTGCTTGCATCCACGGTGCTGTTTGAAACAGCCTGAACAGCAATGGAACGCGCCTTCTGAAGCCTCTGGCGCTTGGCTTGGGTGCTGCCCGGAACATCATGATTATGCTCATGGGGTCGTTTTGGCGGCATCGCTGCAAGTCAATGAGGTGCGTTAAGAAAGGTACCGCATCCGCGAGCAAAAGACAGGGTTGCTATGCAGAGCTCGGCTCAAATCAAAGCTAGTAGTTGCGAATTCGATCTTCCAGAACAGCGTAGGTGGGAGCGAAATCTGAACCGTCTGAAGTCGTGTGAGCACCTGAACATGGCCACGTGCACGTGAGCGTGAGACCGACCTTCCTGGACTGTCTAATACCGCATCCCGGAACCGGACGAAACGTCGCGCGCCAACGACATCAAGTTCCGGAGTCTAGCTTGAAGAACACCAAGTGTTCAGTAGGATGGCATCTGTACTCACCCGACCTCGAGTCGCCGGCACTGCTAGCCGCTTCTTCTCAACCTCCCGTGTTCTGCGTGCAGAAGCAATTGCGTCAGATTTTGGTACACTTCCATCACCCAAGAAGCCCGTCGGTGGAATTCGCGGCAGGTACGTGCACTTGGGTACGTGCAATCGTGTCCTCGCATGCAGGGACTCAATGCACTTGCAGTGTCTTTGGCTTCCTTGTTGGGTTCTCCGTTGCATCCGGCTTTGCTACTTTTCGCTTGCTGGACGAGTATAAGCAGGCATCCGCAGCGCTGCAGCTGAGTGTCGAGGAGCTGCAGCGGAGTACGGAGAAGGTGCGTACACGTAGCGCACGACGGATACCCTAGGCTCTGACATGAAGAAAGATTTCTACACACATGGTACGCATAGAAGCTGTGGAGAAGGATTTGAAGGCGCTTTCGGGTATGTCCGCGAGTAAGGACGATCTTATACGACTGCGGACAGAGGTCAAGAAGATATACGATGGCCTGCACATAGGTTTGCCAGTCTGATCTTCTATGTAGAGAGGGTATTAACTTATGTTAGAATTCCTCGACCTGCGTTCCTTTGTCTGGGGTTTACGTGTGTTACTCTTTTCACCCACTGAACAGACCACTGACGTCAAGTGATGTCGGCAGAGCAAGACGTCCATGCCATTGCAAAGTCCTCGGTGAAACCTGCAGAAACTACAGAACCGGAGGAGGCAAAGCAGCGGATTGTATGAGTTGCTTGTATTTTAGGGCTGATTCTAGACATGTTGCGGGATCCCAGCCTGGGTACAATGGTTCTCTTCGTCTCTTGCAAATAAAATAGGTACGTTCTCGATTTGCGCCGGGGCGATGTACGGTTGCGACACGTTGTCTTGTGCTTCGACACGCACGCCTCGCTTTTTTTAATTTCTTTCAATCACGCTACGAGTAAAGTGCTTCTTTCAAGTTGTAGTACCCCCGAATGATGCAACGGTTGCCGACGACTGGCACTGGCAAGCGTGGTGAGATAGACGTTGTAAAGGAAACGACGCTCAAGTGCGTATGTATGTACGCTTTCCTCACTAGAACCGCCGTAGAAGCTACCGATCCTTTGGGCCAGTATCGAGCACCAGTGAGGGCCCACATAGTTTGTGGGTAACTACCGACCGCAACCGACAACGTGGAATTTGAACTCGCTCTCGACTATCACCGGGCATCTCGGGCCCAGAACAAGAAATCAAAGACGATTATCAATATATCGTTACGTGGGCTGCCTGCCAGAGTCTCCATGGTCGCATTATCCTGGCAATCCCCATGCATCTCAACTTCCCCGCCCTGTCCGGTTGTGCAAGCGAGCAAGAATATATGCGTCATGCCAGTAACACATATCATATTAATATAAGCTATCCTGTCTGAGATATTACAAATATGGCGGCGTTGCTGATATCCCTGGCAACACCTCACAGTTGCTAACGTCTACAGGCACAATCGTTCGCCGCCCGCTGCTCGGTAGATTCGGTCCTGTTTTCCCTAGGAACCCGATAATATTGCCCATGATGAGAAATTATCGTAAGCTTCCCGAGCACTGGTGCCGATGGCCGACGGCGTGTATAAAAGCAGGTCAAATTTGACCTCGTTTCCTCAACGCACCCATTCCCCCTGGCGGTTTGCTTCCTTCCATTCCTTTGGCCAAGACAGGTTCTTGTTTCTCCGCTCCTTCTTGTTTCTCTGCTCCTTCAATACATCCGGTGGTACGTATATGCTTTTTCTTCATGTTCACGCCGTCGGACCATAAGCGGTCATCCAGTGCCAGGTGGCATTCGTAATATAATCCGTTCGTCTTCCATTGCCAATCGTCGACCTTTCAAGATGTTCTCGTACAAGACTGTCTTGATTGCTCTGTTTTTTCCAGGGGCATTTGCCGCCCCAGTCCACCGTGCCCATATCCGTCGCGAGGTCCCACAAGGCCTGTCTCCGTTTCTTGCACCTGGCCCAGAGTCTGATGTTGATTTGCAGAGCACTCTCATGAGCAATTCCTTACCACCGTTCGCACCTCATTGAACGTCAACAACCCAGACCAGATCCAGGACCCTGTCTTCGGTCTTCTAGGTAATGCTGCAGCTTCTGCCGGCCAGGGTAAAATTACCGTACGTGCGCTTTGTTTTTCGCAAGGCCTTGTCCCAATTGTATCCACCAGGACACCAATTGCCTTCAGCAAGCGACCGCCGACCAGGCTTTCACGAACGCTAAGGCTGCTGGAGATGTTAATGGAATGGTCGCTGCTCTTATCTATCGTGCTCTTGAGCGTAACACGGGTGCCGTCGGCCAAGCAAGCGTGGCGTGCACATCCATCACGCCAGTAAACCCGGAAATTGCGGCGATCTCGCAACACCAAGACGCAGCGTCGAATGGCGCTGCCGGAATCAACAAAGCGATCGAACTCGCGCTCGCGCAGCAGATCGCTTCTCTTGGTGACGACCCTCAGCTCGCGCTGAAGTCAGGCACGTTCGCGCCAGGTCAGATCGGCGACCCTACCGCCAAGGGTAATTCCTGCGACGACGCGAACGACGCGACTGGCTGCATTTTCACGCAGAATCTTCTCACTCCTGCGGCAACTGCTAACGAAATTACGGCCGCCGTCGCGGGTATTTCGGCAAACTCGTCTACAGGCAGTGAGTTTACCTAGGGTCCGGTTCACTGCAGTGCTTATGGGTCTCTGTAGCTAACACGTCCTCAACTGGCTGTCCGACTGCGACAACCGTCACTGTTACCTCTCCCGCCTCTACGTAAGTTGTATGATATGCTGCAACATGCGCCTCTTGATCGACGATCAGGGCTACGTCCGCCGCCCCCGCGAGCACGTCCGCTGCCTCATCGAGCACTGCCGTTGCCACTAGCTCGAACCTCCAAACGTTCACCGGCAACCTTAACGGTATCACTGCGCCGGCTGTGACTGAGACTGCTGGCGCCGCCCGCCCATTCACGGTTGAGGGTTCTGATACTTTCGTCGGGTTGAATGCCGCTCTCGGTCGCTCGTGCGACATCCAGCACAACCAGTGCGCAAACGCTGCCAATTCTGGTTCTGGAACCGCCTCGGTCGGTAACTGCGACAACCAGAACAACCAGTGCCACGCCGCCATCTCAGTGTAAGGGGTTCAACGAACGTGTGAATGTTGTTACTGGGTTGTGGAGTTAAACGTTTCCCTTGCACTCGCATGTTTTTATCTCGGAGAGTACCTGTATCGTTATTCCTTTCTCCCGTTTAGGAGTCTCCGACCTATTTTTATTAATCATCGGATGAGATTCTGGTAGGTCAGTCGAGCCAACGCTCCAATCTTATGATTGTGACATGGCTGACAACTATGTATGGTTTTGCGGCTGATAAATTTTCCAGTGGTTGCAGGGTATCAAGTTTAAATTAGATTGTGATACGAGGAAATGCTTACTCCACGATCCGCAAACTTGGTGTCCGAAAATCCGTGGTACTTCCGCTGAGGTGTCGGGTGTGTGGCGCACAAGTTCTGGGAGTCAAATGCTGGGTGTTAATCAATAGACGTGGGTTGGATGATACAGTACAACAACAAGTTATGTATGCGTGAGAAGTTTGACCATAATACAAATGCGTAGATCGTCTAGGAGCTGAGACGGACATGCGTGGACAGGAGAAGGGAGATCTCGGTGTGTCGAAGGGAATGCAGTACGGCCTGAGGTCATGTGACCGTGTGGCAGAGTCGCGAGAATCGTCGTTCGCTCGATACATCTTCAGCTGTCTTCGTCTTCAAAGAGAGACACAAACTCCTCGAAAGCTTTCATGCGGTCACCAATATTGCGCTGAGCATGGCTGTCACGAATCGCAAACCTAGTCGTTCTGTCAGAGAACTGGCGTAGCATGGGTGCAGGTGAGTGGTCACCTCTCGACGTCTCCGTCCGGGGCCATGAACTCGACGTGCTCATCCTCGATACCTATCTCGAGCATCGCACCATCAAAGAACATGATGCGGTATGTGCCTACACCTTCACCGAGGCGGATGCACCACCCGACGGACGGAAGAAACCGCATGTCGACTCCGGCTACGGAAGCGGACACAGGGGACAGAACCATCTTTGGCCCCCCCGATTCTTGGGTGATGGCGCTTTGCGGCCGACTGTCGACAGCTGTGCTACTCACCTTGCGGACCGGAGTCGGCTGAACGGGTGGCGCACCAAGTCCGAGACGAGGGCGGGGAGAAACGGTGAGCTCTGCGATCGACGGCACTGAGGATGCTTCGAAAACCGCTGAACGTGTCTTGCAGTTGGGAGGAAAGGCCACGGCGCCGCGCTTGCAGGTCACGGGACAATCAATAACGTGTTCAATGGATTTGGGCGTTGTGTGGCTGGCGGTACGCTTGCAGCCAATTCCAGCCAAGTTCTTCCGGTTATCCATGACAATGGGTCCCGCCGAGGAACCTTGGGGGTCGTGTAGTCCCTCGATGTGCTCTACAAGAAATAGAAAATTACGCAGAACCTGGATAGCGTGCCGTTGACGGGTATCGAGACGGCGAAGTTCGCCTGGGCCAATACCCTCGTCGCGCCCATGCCAGAAGAGGACCTTGCGGCTCCACTCGCCACCATTGGCATGTGTGCCTGTCGCCGTGGAAATTTCAACGTTCAACAGCTTGCGGGAAAGACGAACGCGGACTGCTGGAGTTGAACCCGCTCCAGCGCGAGCATCAAGAGAGACCTGGATGTCTGCTTGCGGCCCGTTGATCATAAGCGTACAGGTCGAGTCCACTTCATACATAACCAGCTATGGCAGAAAGTTGCATCGACCGCAGGTAGACGTCACAGGGACGGAGTCAACGTACTCTGGGTATCCTTCTCTTGACACGGTCGATAATTTTGCGGGCTTGTTCATACAGCTTGTAGTACGAGGACGGAAGGGCATCTAGAGTGTAGGTGACATGGGGTTCTGCGAGACAGCAAGGGGTGCTGAGGTGAGGTGCGCTAAATATTTGGATCTACACCTATTGTTCAAAAGCCAAGTCTCAAACAGTGTATATGTCGACATACCATCAGACCGTCAGAACTCACAACGATCACTTCATCTCCCTTCTCGCCTTTGCGGCGTTCGCCTTCGCGGAAGTCAACAAGGGTAGCATGAGAGGGGAGGATGACAAGCTGGCCGCTTGTGGTCTTGTGGGTCTTGGGTGGAACTTGAGCGGTCGTCCATGGTTCGCGGTAACCTGCGGCTGAAAAGCACGGCACTTGATTGCACGTCATGAAAAGCTGGCGGGCGGGGTCGGGAATACAAGAGTCAGACGGAAGGGGCGTAGATGACATCGTAGCACGACTAGGAGCAGGTCGCGATGACCTCAAACGTCTCGTGATTGGCAGCGAGAGAACAGGGCGATCGCCGAGAGAACTCTCATCCGAGGACTGTAGGTTTTCAGAGTCGCGGCGAGAAGTGATCGTGTTTGACGCCAGCGAAGCGAAAGCCTGTCCGCCCGATGATCTGATCCACTCTGTAGCTGTGCCTGTACGTGTTTGGCGGATGCTCCGGGTTGTGCTTGGATTCAAGGGGGCGGCGAGCCCATCTTCAGGCGGGCGGCGAAGTAAGCTAACCTCATTTGTGATATCGGCTAGAGGCATTCGACTCAAAGAAGTGTGTCGAGACACTCCATTCTCTTTGTTAGAGTCTCGGCCCTTTCTATAGTCCTTCATAGTAAACCAACCGGCAGAGAGTTTTGGGCGAGTCGAGCAACGGTCAGAATACAAACCGAACTATGACTCGGACGTCTGTGCCACTAAGATCGATATATGTACTGTTGAAATGATGAGTGAGTACGACGGGAGTGTGATGTGATGAAAAACGGGTGAGTAGCACACCCACAACGGACGAAGGACTTACAAAGGTCACCGAGGCTGGAGGAGAGTGAGCCCATGAACAAATGACCGCCGCGTGCCCGATTTATGAGCACCACGTGTAAGTTCGTGATTCACGTGACCGTTCCTGCACAGGACGCGTCGCATCCATCGTCTGCATCGCGTCATCGGCCGGCGCAACCGGATGCGGTCTGCACGGATTACAAAACAAGCAGAAGTTACTATCGTGTCATCTGATGTGAAGCAGTGTGCGGGAAGTGCAACTGGGAGGTTTCTTTCCTTTACTGAGGGGTACTATATATCTGACCCGATCTCACTACGAGACTTGAGAATAAGAAAGATGAATGCTACAGAATGCCGTATGTAGATTTCTAGGGCTAATGTAACAGATGTAATACACGCTAAGGAGGGACATTTCCCTGCTTGTTGCATTTCTAGGACCACGTCAAAGAGTGTTTTCACATGAGGTGACACAATTCTAGTATAGAAGTACGATTTTAATGGTTATAATGTAATCAAAGTCCAATATGTGTTCTCATAAGGAACCACAGCGTTAACGTTACAGTGCGCCTCGATCTAGCAAATCATTCACGGAGTATGATCTTACTAGAACGAGCTCAATATGCCTTGGTCATCGAAATTTACTTGAGCTTCAAGCCATGCTCTCCATTCACTGCACCAGCTTCAATCTGGTCTACGGTGTACTTGATCACCTGTGCGGTACTCCATTGTGGCCGATACCTGTACTCAACGGACAGATTAACAACGATGCACATTCTGTACGACAACAGTCCTCACCCTATCATCTCCCTAGCCCTAGAGTCGTCAATGATTACGTCCCGCATGTACTCCAAGGTTGCAGGTTGCAAATAGACTGCTTGGCCCAACCACGAGGGCGTAAGGCTTGGTCTGGAACCGAAGACGAAGAAAAATGGAAAGAGAAGGTGGTATCGCACGAATAAGAAGGCTTCCATTAGATATGCTAGGAGTAGAATTAGTAAGGGCGACAGTTCGCTGAATGTCAGGCCTCTAGAAGAAAAGTGCTACCAAAGAATCAGGTTTGGAAACAATATTAAGAAATAGGAGCTTCACCTTCACGGTGTTGCGGATATCACGCATTGTCCAAGCGGGTCCTTTGCCAGTTACCAGGAAAGCTTCACCACCAATTTTTTCTGGTCGTTCTTGAAGGGCACGCTCCAGGGCGAGATGGGCGGAAGCAGCATCCCACACGCAGATGTTGGTATGACTCCACTCGGGGTCCCAAACGGGTACGCGAGACATAGTGAGCGTTGATGTCAGTAAGCGGTCATTAGGGCCAGTAATTGTTCTAGAACAGTTAGCAGTCGAAGGTGTACCGAAGACCAATATCTACGTACTGTCCCGGACGAAGTACCCCAGTGGTAAGACCGCCTCCGTTTGCCTCACGTACGATCTTCTCCGCCATGACTTTTGAACGTGTGTAACAGCAAGGACTTTCCGCAATCGAAGGGAGCGGGGGATCCGCGTCACTGACTACTGGGGTAGTATAAGGCCATGCCTCATCACCCTCTCCAATATGCCAGAAACGTGGTAATGGGAGAGAGACGTCGGCGCTGGACGTATAGACAAGGATAGCCCCCTTTGGAAGAGCCTGTGCAGCGCTTACGACATGTTCTGTGCCGAGAACGTTTACGTAGTACGAGGCCGGCCAAGTGTACGAGGCACGCTCGCAGAAACGGATGTTCGCGGCACAATGAAAAATGACGGATGGGGGAGAACCGGACGACACGAAAGGCACAAACAGACCTTCGTTCACGGAGGTTCGTGAGGAGATGTCCGTCGGTATGTATGACACGGCCGGATCGTCAAGCAGATCTTGGGGCGGTGGGACCAAGTCAAGAATGCGGATGCTCGTTTCGCCTCTGAGTAAGAGGAGCCTGACAATGTACCTGGACCGCCGCGCCATCTATTAGCAGGACGACACAGAATAAGCAGGGGTGACGTGCCGTCCAACAAAGCCAGCTCCGCCCACCACGGCGTATCCCTTATGGGACGGCTCTCTCGGCAATGCATTCAGCATGTCAATGTCGTCATAAGAGATTGAGTCTAGGAGTTCCGCGGTGACGACTTGCGGCGGAGGACGCGAAGGATGTGGGCCGCGGAGTCGTTGTGCGACGTTCATGGCGATGACGAGGGCTGCACCAGCAGGAGATGCTGAGAGACCCGGCAGCATGCCCCAGATGAGCCCACGTAAGGGCGCGGGCAGTCTCATGGCATACCGTTCGAGGCGTGTGATGTCCATGGTAGGTATATTGGGTCGCTCCGGGAAGCAGATGAACAACGACCGGAGCCGGGACCGTCGAAGGTGGGAAATACAGTGTCCGTTTCGTATCTCGCACCGTACTTCGACACTATTTCGACTGCGTATTTCGCTTAGATAATGTCACGGTTACTCAAAATAGATATCACTTTGATTGCCTTCGAATGTAAATACTAGTAGCTGTAACCGGGCCAGGCTGTCGACTTCAGCTGCTTGCTGCCTACAGCTGGTGTGCGTCCGCAGTCTGCATGTTAGCACTGATTTTTCCCAGTATGATAGAGAAAAATATATGCATGTGCAGTACAGAATGTGGTAGTTTGGTGGTAGTAGAGAGAGCATGAGCAGTGACTGAGACCAGGCTAAGACATCGGTGCCTGTCACTAAAGCATTGTACAGCAAATATCACACTAGACCAGAGCACACATGACACCAGGTTGTTTTATAAATTATCTCAACGTTCTCCACTTGGTTCTCCAACTGACAATCAGAGCCCATCACCAGATATCAACCTCAAGAAAATCCAAAACTCTCAACCATTTAATCATTAGAAGTACAGTACGCTTATGCATCAGTTCGATGCCTGCTCTTGGTCTCCCATACGATTGGTGCGAGTGAATGGAACGTGGGAAGGACGCTCACCTAGAAAACTGGCGTACTCAAAATACCTTACGTAATTGTTCTGATTTGTGAACCTGTATCACGAGCGAGAGCTTGCCGACGACTGCACCGCTGCTATGTCTACTGCCCAGGCCGACACCTTTACGTCGGCAAACATACTTGTTTCAACCCATTTCTCCTCCCTATGGTCTCCATCTCAAGCAACGACGCGTACGGTACCCACCTCACGCTGGCATTCGCCGCTCCCAGCGCTTTCTAATGAAATCGACATCCCGGCGGAGCATGCGTGCCACTCTTCGCTCCTGTTCTCAAAGGAAACGGGAACGGTGGTACTCCGACTTATTCATCATGGTCTTATACTGGAGTTGATTTCTCTTTCTACCCCGACAAATCCCATTCGCTTCGTCTTCCCAGCTGTCGTTCTCCCCAATCCCGCCGTCCTCCTATGGCAAGAGCGTGAGCTACACATCCTTCTGGTCACATCGGTCGGATCCCTTTACCGTATTGTCCTCCCTCTGTGCGGGCCGGGCTCAGCTTTACTGTGGGCTGAGCATCCATGCGCCAACTGGTGTAGGGAGTATCACATCCGGAGCATCCCTGAAAAGGTGGACGGGATTGTGCAGGTTCTGGGGACAGATAATCTGGCCGTTGTACTCAGTAACGGGAACGTAATACGATTGTACGCGGAGGATATAGGCAGCGAATCGGTGGACGGTGTGTGTTAATTGGTCGAATCCCTCACAGCGTTAAATTTTGTCGTAGACCGATGGTCAGAAAGCATATTCCAGCAAGGCACCTTCCTTACTTCTTTCACGTCTTTCCTCGATCGCTCTGGAGCAGAAGGGAAAAACGTTGTTTGTGCGGTCAGCCACCCACCTCCGTCCGATATTACTCACATCTGGACGCTATCGAGAGACCGTACTCTCCGCCTTTGGACTAGCGGTGCTGGTTGTGTTGCCAGCCATGTACTTGCGCCTTCCTTGCACTCTGAGCGTGAATCGTCCTCTGCCCTCGGACCAATGTCGCCACCCCCAGTCCCGCTCCTCGACCCCGAACCTCAGCATCTCCTTTCTGTGTTTTCGGACAGCACACAAGATGAAGTACTATTCGTGCTTGTATTCATCCCTACCCCAACTTCCGCCTTCTCCGGTGGCTATTTCAAGCTATTCTCGAGCACTAGCAAGTCACTGCGTCCTCTGTGCTCCTTCGAGTGTCCAGAGGGCAGTGCCCACAATCATCTTCAGAACTTTCTGGTCGTCAGTGAAACACTCTATACTTTATGGGACTACCAAGGCCAATCTGTTGTCCATTTTCTTGACCTAATGCCGGTCCTTTCCACAAAGCCAAAGGATATTCAACGCTCTTTCTGGCGAGAGGCTCGCTACCCTTACGAGCCGGACCTCACCCCTTCCTACCTTGACGAACTTCTTCTATCGGCCGGTTCGATCACGGATAATTTCTTTTCGGCGATCATGCGGCCCGGCATATTTTCTCCTCTGACGCTTCGCGTAGCCATCGAACGTTACATCACTTCCTACCTTTCAGTTCCCGGTCCTCACCCTCCGCAGCTGACAGCGGTATACTCGAGCACCGCAGAGACCATCGCCTCCGTCGTTGGCTGCTCGGTTTCTCTCACGCGCGATCCGGTCTCCGGCAACATGCAGTACGACAAATATTGGACGTCACTCAAAAGGGACTGGGAAGGCTTTATTGCGCGTTGTCGTGAAGTGGAGCGCAGCGCGCGCTGGCCCGTCGCGCTTGGGGTCAATGACAAGGGTGATGTCCTCGTGTTCGAGCGTGAGCGACTTGGCGTTCTCGCGACAGAGGACCTCGCGTTGCAAGTCCACCGTAACCTTCGCACTGGAGACGAGGTCGAAGAGCATTTTAATGTGTGCCAGGTCATGTGGCAGCTCAAAATGTCACTAGGCGCAAAGGAGATACATGTAGTAGAAGAACTCGTCACCGAGGCCGCGCATCAGGAGATCGCCTACCCGTACCCCGACGTCATAGCGCACATGGCGGAAAAGTCGATGGTCCGAGAGCAGCTGGAAGAGGGTGCGAAGAGTTGGATAGCTGGGCGCGTGACGAGCATCCAGAATCTGCCGGAAGCAGTCATGATGGTGCTTAATCTCGTTGGTGGCTACGACGCGATGCCGAAAAACGAGACTGAAGACGCAGTGCTACTCAACCCTCCCGCTTATACCGGCTTCTCGCGCGCGATTGCCACCGCGTACATCACTCACACAGTCTTCGCTCGCTACGAGCTTTGTGTCGCTCTTGTCGCGCTCCTCTTCTTTGAGGTCGAGCAGACGTGCGCGTGGGAGTCGGCTCTATTGGCAGAGATCCTGGCCGTTTTTCGTGGTATTAGCATGTTCCGAGAACTCGCCGAGGAGCCCGCCGAAGACGATACATCGTCCAAGTCCACCGTATTCACATCAGGGACGGATGAAGTTATAACACGCATGCGCAGCTTGAACGTGTCGCAAGGCGGTGCCGCGATGGCGATGGGCCCATCGCTTCTCTGGCATCTGTTCGTCTACTATGGTGGTCACGCAGACCTGCCGGTTCGTACAGCTGCGCACTATTTCATGGACACAACTGGGCTACTCATGTCGACGACCACGGCGGAGGCCTCTCCGGCCGAGGTGCTCTGCTGCGAGCGACTACGCCGTTTGTCCCGCTTCGAAGTAACACATAGGCTGCTAGAATGGCTGCCCCGTTCACCGGCAGTCATGTACGTCAGGGCCAGATTATGGCTCAACGCCGGCAAGGCCGAAGAGGCAGCTGGTGCATTTGACTCCCTGGCCGGTTCTTTCGGTCAGCATCCAGTCCATTCGGCTATTATGGATGTCATCTGATGCGCGTGTTGTAGGTCCCCACCGGCTGCTGGCTGGACAGGATGCGGAAGCACTCGCTGTGGTTATGCCCGATGGTCCCGCAGAAAGATCTTTGTCGGCCTTTGATTTCTACGTGCACGCAAGGACGCTCTTTCAGGCCGCCTGCCTTACCGAATATGTCATCCACTTCGCACGCCTGGCCCTGTCAGTTGCACCTGCTGCCGTAGACACGGCGGGCCTCTGGCACGATGTGATCAAGGGCTGCATAGATCTCGGCTACTGGGACGATGCATATGCTGCCTTGATGGCGACATCAGACGATAAATTGTGTGTTATGTTTACTTTATTCCGCTGCGCCATCCAACCTTTTACACAGGCGTCGTGATTGTGCACGGCAGCTCGTTTCAAAGATGTGTGAGGAAGAAGCTGTCGAAAAGCTCATCGGGTACAGCTTCGCAGACATCGCGGATGAGGTACTGGAGCATCTGGCTATCAAGGCGCGGCACGGCGATCCAAGAGCTCGACCGTCCTACTCAAGAATTCTTTATTCGTGGTACATCTCACGTTCTGACTATCGCAATGGTCAGTTCCTGGCATGGTGAAGATATATCTTTTCTGACCGTTATACGTAGCCGCGCGCGTCATGTATCAGAGGGCACGAAAGCTAGGCATGCTAGCTCGAGATCCCAGACAATATTCAGAGCTCTCAGAGCGTCAGTTGGAATCTTATATCGCCGCTGTTAACGCGCTATCGTTGCTCGATCCGAAGAGCGCGTGGTTTGTGATCCCACTGAACCCGGAAGGACGGCCACTGCGACAAGTGTGCCCGCTCACAAAGTACCTCCCTGAGGAGCACATTATGGGTGGCAAGCGCAATTTGGAGTACGTCAACCGCACGGACATCGTAAAGGAGCATACGCTGCTCGCAGCGCAGCTCGAGATTATTCGCAATGAGCCTGCCCTCCTTGCTTCGGCAGGTTTGTTTTCATCTCATCCAATGAGTGTTCACCTGACGGTGGAATAGACACGCTCTTGTCCCCGTCCGGCGTAGTGACGCGACTGTCACAGGGCCAGAGGTTCAACACGGCGCTGAAGACGGCGCGGACGCTCGCGCTCGATATGACAGAAATCTTCTCGAACTTGACTCGAGAGTGCATCCGATTGGCGCGCAACCCTGACCCCATAATGTGCGTCTACTCCGTGAGATGCACCGCAGTTACACCTAATGGTACTGTTCCTCAGCACGGAGAATATGGCTGATTGGCTGCTCACGGATAAGGTCACATCATGGGCGGGCTCATGGGATGCACGCGCATGGAGGTATCTACGGGAAGCTCTCGACCAGCACGATAGCTTGTCGACAGACCACGCCTACTCCAAAATAGTTTTTGAAACCATCTGCGGGCTGGAGCGCCAATTTATGCCGCCACCTTGGCTTCTGCGGACGCTTGAGGTAGATCAATCGCGCAGCATCAACTCACCTCGTCACTTCTGACATGTTTGTAGGATTTCCATCCCGAATGGATCATTAGGACCAGCATGCGCTTTGAGATGTTTGATCTCGCAATTGAACAAGCACTCTCGCTGCTTCACATGGTACGCAGCGCTTCCCCTTCGACTGCGCCGCACCACGGAAAATTGAATGCCAATCGCAGAGCGACCGCAGACTAACTCAAGAGCCACTACGGGCTGCCTGCGCCACGTGGCTGCCTTACACGCTCATCGACCAACTGCTAGCTGCGACCGCAGATCAAAGGGGGGTGTCACCACAGGCGACCAAGCTGCGCAAAGAGCTCCATATTGCGCTGTCCAGCCGCCTTCAGCGCATGCAAAAGGCGTCGAGTCAGCTGCACTAGGGCCTCTGTCGCTGCATTCAGTCCCCATCCTGCTCACTTTACGTACTGTCAGCCTTTTGCTGTGGACAAACAAACTGTTCAGATCCACTTTTTCTCGGTTTCCGCTACGTCGACATCTATGCATCTGATCGCAAAACAACTCGTGTGTATTCTATTTCGTTGCAATTCTTGCTGGATAGATGGGTGTCAACCCCGTAGCTTGAAGACGAGTTCTACTGTCGCTGGCCATGCGCGCCAGGCTTTTGCATTGTGGGAAGCTCACGGTCGATCCAGGGGACTATGAGACGACTCCAAGAATTCTTCGTCTCGCCTTGCCGCCCGAATCAGTCGTCGCTGAGTCGGATAATCATGGGTGCGGGTCGGACTCACTCAATCTCTGCTGGCTGAACAACAGTCCGAAACGTCGTCTCGCCCACCATCAGCAATGTTGGGAGCCTTGCTCTGCGCGTCTCCGAGGCCTGTTTTTTTAGTTCAAAGTGACGGGTAATAGGTAGGATGCGGACGATAGTGCGTGCATCGAGGGTGGACAGTGTCGCCATGCGTTGTGTTTCCGTGAGGGACCGACTAATAATAGGCGGGCAGCGGGACTCAATCGTGGGGGGAAGTTCGGACGGCTGCCCGTGGAGCGGCGGGAAGCTACTATTGCTCCTAGGTTGGTGCAACAACGTTTTCTAGGAAGCGTAGCTTCGTGAAGAATTTTTCGGTGGTATTTCATAGTTTCGGGATCGACTGTCAAAGGATATCCTTTTGGGACCGGGCTTGCGGGTGACTGCGTAACACAGCGCAGTCCATTTAATATCTTATTAGGCGGCTCGCAGTCGAACCCAAGGATGACATGGTGAGCCTACATCTAGCCGCAAAGCACTCACTGGCAAGCAGCCGTTTACGTTGCACATATTCATGCGCGCACTTTCACACAGCGTATCAGCGAGGGTCGGCGCTCGTCTATGCTTGCTATAGTATCAAAGCAGGGCGAATCAGGGAGCTTCACGTGCTGTCGTGTGCGCAGTATGGTTCGAGACTCAGACGAGATCTCGCTGGCATGAAGGTTCGGTCGCTTCGGTGGTCCTTGGCGTGCGCAGTCTCGTCAAGCCGTAAAAGGATCGCATATATGCAACAACACAGACGTGTCGGTTTGCCTACATCCGCACTCCCGTGGCCAAGCAGGACCAGCACTGACCACCTCCCCTGCGGCGCAGTGCGTCAGCCAGCCGTCCAGTCGCGCAGGGCGGCGCGTTCCCCGGGTGTCTGCACCTCTAGCTCTTTCTGCCCGCCCAATCATCTCTATGACCACTGCCGCTAAGCTCTGGCAACGCGCATATAAGCGATGCAAGTCGAAACGGCATAGCACGGTGTCGCTGCCTATCCCAGTATCCCTCTACCAGCCTTCGATGCGATTCATGACCGATCGTACAATATTACGCGCGTATATGCCCGGTGACGCGGAGCAGCTCCTCAAAATCTGGGGAGATCCGGATGTACAGGAGCTCCTGTTCACTGGTAGATGCCCCTCTCCGCTCACACTTGATTTCGTCGAGCAGACCCTTGCGTGCTGGCTCCTGCCACCATCTTTTCTCGCCATCATAGAAGATCGCAAGACAGGCGCATTCATTGGAGAGGTCGGGCTGCTTACGCGGAAGGCTGGGGACCGTGAAGCATCAATCGGGATCACAATCGCACGGGAATTCCGGGGGCGGGGGTATGGGTCAGAGGTGATGCGGTGGATTGTTGGATTTGGCTTTCGAGACATGCATCTGACCAGGATATCCCTGCACGTCTTCGAGGGGAACGAAAGAGCTGTGGCATTGTATCAAAATCTGTGAGTTGCATTCCGCAGCGTTGACAGGAGTTGACTTGTTGACGACGGGAATTATTCGAGGGGCTTCATCCACGAAGGCGAATCGCAGCAGGAAGCGTGGGTGCAGGGAAGATGGCAGAAGGTTCTCCTAATGGGGTTACAAGAGAACGAGTGGGATATCGTAAAGAAGCGGCGACGGATACCTTAGGGCTTGGAGCCGATATGTGTGCACCTGCCTTCTCAGTCTATACGAAATGCAAACCGACATAAAGCGTGGCTCAACTTTGCTAAGCCATTCGTGCTGTGACCATCATCCTCTCGAAGTCGGGCAAGCCCACTGTCTTGTCCGGCGTGCTGGAAAACATTTCGAGCATTTCTATCATCTTTCCCAGCTTCAGACGGATGCATAAAACGAGATCTCGGCCACGAACTTCTTCCACTTTCATACCTTCTTTTAGAAGATTCGCCGCCTGAATCAACTCCTTCACCCCCAGGCGTCTCTGAGGCAAGATCTCCACTGGCACATCAGGGAAGAACAGAGCGAACGCATTCAGGCATTCACGTTTCTGCCGGGCAGTCAGTGGCTGATTCGTGACGTCTCCATCGTCTTCAGATTCGGAAATTTGATTCTTCGCCCTCCGCACGTGGGTCTTACGTGCAGACGTCCTCGCCCGCGTATGGGACCCGCGCTTCTTGGGTCTTGTAATTTCTTCTATGTACTCATCCGATGAGCCATCACCTTCCGAGTCGTCGACGTCCATAAGGATGCGATTAAATTCATCTTCGTCCGCTTCGCGCTCCTGTTCGGCACCATTAACTCTGACACTCGGCTCGTCGGTCTCCTCGTCCTCTCCAAGAAGTGCGGAACAGACTGCACGCCAATCTCTGCGGTTCACGGATTCCTCACCTTCCTCCGAGCCATACTCGCCCCACCCAGACGCAGCATGACGGAACACTGAGAGGACTTCTTCGTCGCTCGGTGGTAGATCTAGCAGCTGGAGGGCGTGTGGGATTTTGGATAGCGGAATCAGGTCATCGGGGGATGGTCGCCTAGCTTCTGGCGCCGGAAGCGATGGTGGGATAAAACCTTGAGAAACGGTAGGTGAAGATGGCAAAAATCTTCCAGCTGCGTCGTCGTCGAGCATAAATCCACCGGGGGCAGCACCTTCGTCAGGTAGAAAACCTCCTGGTGCGGGTGGGCTAGCTTTCATGCCAGCGCCAGTCGCATGACCGAGCGAGATACCAGCGGCATTATCGAATGCGAGATCGATTTTGCGCCTCAGGCGTTGAGAAAGTGAAGTGAATGCCTCGTCGTATTCGGCCATAGCCAGGTGTATGCGAACGCGGGAGAGCGAGGCCTGAGGCTTGGACCGTGGTTGCTACTGATTGGTTGGTCCAGACCAAACCAGACTAAACCAGAACGAACTAGGTACGTCAGATCACGAGATCGCCAGACAGCTTGCCAAAGGCTGGCTGTTGAACGTTGAACGGCGGGCTTCGCCCCGCTGACGTTACCCACTTGATTAAAGAAGAAGAACGTTGAACGGCATCACACCAGGCAGCCAGATGGCCCGCCACTCCCGCAGCATATAGCGGGCACATTTCCTACCAGCGCTAGCTCTCCGAAACCGGCAGGACAGATATGGACACAGCTTTGGAGTATCAGCTTTCTCACCACACGGACGAAACACCTCGACACCAGCGTATGGGTAGGAAAACACGGCTACTGCGTAACTTGCTAGGGGCACTAATTAAACAATATAGCTGGGATGGTAGAAGCTCGGAGGTCTTTGCACTGGAAGCAAGAAGGCTACGGATGTGCATGTCTATAATGTCCTAACCCACCTCAGGGAGCTAATAATTCGGCAGCTCCTGCGATGAGGAAGTGCAAAGTCACGCGCATACAGTTGAATCTTCACCAATGTATATAGCGTCCGTCCCTTCACTTTTCTATGCATTAGCAGATTTATGCATCAACAGACTGTATTTTAGCAGGAAGATGTCCTTTTGAACTCGCCAGGCGTTATACAAGATAGGGCTCTATACATTTTCAGACTATTCATTAGTAGAGGTTCAGACTCCCACGCTCTCCCTCGCTAGCTTGCCTGGGCTGGAGCCTGGAGGCCGGCCGGCCTCAGGGCTGAATGAATTTCTATATCGACAAGAGGATGTGAACGATTGCCTCACGACTGCGTAGTTCTTAGCTTAATTTCCTGGCAGGTTTGTTAATTCCGATCATGGCGCCCGGTCCTTAGCCTTCCCTCTTACTATCGCCGACGGCACTGTAGTAGTAGGCATACCACTTCCACCACTTATCATCAAGGGAGTACACATGCGACGCTCCAAATGCAGCCGCGCCGAGTGCCTGCAACGCTGTGCTGGCCTTCGCCGCAGCGCAAAGCGTTCAGCTGATCACCAAGACGTTCCAGATGAGCCAGGGAGGATTAGTGTTTCGCAGGCGCCGTTTGAAGATCCCGACACGGGCAGCTTGAAACTTAGGACTGTCCTGGTCATGCAAGACTGGATAACCAAGATATTTTCGGCTCCGTACTGTACTCATATACAGCATTATGTTGTCCCTTCTAGAATCCGAACGAATAGACGACCCTATCCGATGAGATCGTGGTGTGCTAATTTGTACACTGGCAGGGTGGGTCGTGGCACGAGAGGCCTATAGGCACAGCTTTCTCCAGACATAGGCACAGCCAGCTCTTCAGCAAACCTTTATCCTTCCCGCTGTGGGGTCGTGGTCACTTGCGCGCTCGCGAATGCTCCTCGCCCAAACATTGACATGAACGTGCTCGATCTCAACACCTCTGTCCGCAATGGCCTTGCTTACGAAAACGTGATCCAGCTGTTGGCAATTCTGATCATAGACGTAGGTATAGCGTTCTTCGAGAGGAATGCCCGCAAGTGCGTCCACGTCATGCATGATACCCCACAGCGGTGTGAAGAGCGAGCGCGTCTGTTTGTAGTCGTTGAAGTCACCTGCAAGAATGATTGAAGCGTCGGGGTCTAAAGCCAGAATGGATGAGACGAAATCCTTGGAACAAGAGATCAGCTGCAGGCATATGCTGTGAAAATTTATGTTCTGCACCGCTATTATCTGGACCTGGGCTGTTCGCTGTTCAACACCGCCATTCACAGGGGGACGCGCATCGCCATGCGAGCTGGAACTTCCTCTTTTAGACTTCCCATGATGGTTTATGGTGAAGAACGACGCTCCAGAGGGGGTGCGCCAATGTGCGACCAATGGCTTGCGCGTTTCAAACCACGCATCGTTCTTGGGATCGATTCGAGCGGGATTAAAACTACAAAGACGTGTAAAGAAGTATGAGCGATGCTCTACGAACAATGTTCCATACGTGAGCCTTAGCTTCCCATCACTGTCACGGAATGGCTTGGTAGCGTCAAGGGGACCTCCATGCGGTGATCCCGGAACGAGTCCAATCTTTTTTGGATTGAATCTGCAGAGACATTTACTTGCTAGTATGAGGTCGACAAAACGGGCATACAACAAGGCTGGCCGAATATTTCCGCCAGGTATCCCGCCGTCCTGATTATCGAGGGGGTCAACATTTGTAAAGCTGTAATGGCCTCCGTTAGCCCGCGTTATAGCGCGAGCGAGGTTGTCCAGTGTTATGTTCGCAGCGACCGTGCCGTCGTCTCTAGAGCCGGAGTTGTCCTGTACCTCTTGCAAGAAGATGACGTCGGGAGAATATAAGCAGGATGAGATGTGCTCAGCGACAAGGTGTACGTGTGTTGACCTGGGTCCTAAATTTTCAATCTGAGGCCGCAACTGTTAGTCGAGTTGACGGACGTGTTGGCAGCACGCGAACGTTATAGTCACCGAACCGGACTTCACATGGATCAGTCGCGACAGACGTAATATTTGTTGTCAAAGGGATGTCATCAGGGTGACTCAAGACCCTCGGGGCAGTAGTGGGTAGGATGTTGAAAAATCCATGCCTTCAGCCCAGCATTAAGAGCGCTCACGGTCTTGGGAGCAAAAGGCGCCTAACTGGTAATCCACAATTCCAACAATGTCTGATAGCTTGGTGCCTATGGAGACATCCGGGTTACGAGAACGGTCGAGAGGCTGCCCAACCAAAATAGCCTCGGGATTGGCGTCCGGGACTCCATCCGGATCTACGACGTTCAGCAGGATCGCCTCCCAAACAGCGGTATCAATGACGCACTGATGGTCAATGAAAGCCCTCCTCGTGAGTTTACGCCCGTGGCGGTCCAGTTACCGCGTACCCAGAACTCATGGAAGCGTGTCGGAAAGTTGAGTGCTATCGGTGATGGAATGAGGACGAGAGCTCCCTCCAGGCTTTCCCAGAAGTCTAGGCCGTAAGTGTCGGGCCGTAGTGTCGCATTGATGTGATCGATAGAGCTGATGTTGTTCGGAACGCTCAGCCATCCATCCTCGCCTGTATCGTGGATGCTAAGTTCTTCAGTTGGAGGTGTGCGGTCGACACCGATCACAATGGGGGAAACTACGTTATCGGAGGAATGTACAATGATGTCCTTAGGCGAAGAAAGCTGTGTGGCAAAGAGGTTGTTGAGCTGGGCATAGGAGCGGTACTCTGTGACTTCGGCAGTGAGGGATATGTGATCTCCGGGTTTCACCGAAGAGAGCACAGACACGGACGTCGTATAGACGCGTAGACCGGGCGAAAAGCGGACATCAGATATGGGTCCGAGTAACCAAAAGCTATTCGAACTCTGTCCTTTTGGATCACCTGGCTAATCCAGCGGAAGCAAAAATCTCCCACACACCTTCGCGGATACTAGCCCTTGGACGTTGTATATCGTCTGTCCTCGCAATGGAGATAGAAATGCGGGACCCTGAACTTCGCTCACTTGCATGGCTAACATAGAAGCAAAGGGCCTGGCCCATGGTAGCAGGAACTTGAAGTTGAACAGGTGGAGCTCGTTCACGATCCGCGCGACTACTGGGAAACATCTGTTCGAATCATTGTCGAAGAGTGTCCTATGTTCGTACATGCTGTACGCACAAAGGACTCCAGCCGGCTGTGCTCTCAGAGACAAAAGGCCCAGGAATGAAGACAATTAAGAACAGCGTACATGCAAAAAGAGAGACAGTCAATGCCAATAAGAGTCGCAAGAGTGCATGAAACGTCTCCAAAGACATTCTGTCTCGGGGCACTAGTGGCATGAGCTTGAGCACGCAGCACCGCAAAAGGTGAGGAGCCGCTCGGGCGTCTACTAGTTCACGAGGTCAGTACGGTACTCGTAGGTATTACATAATAAATGCCAAGAGCGTCTTTCGTCTGCAATTTAAGGAGCAAAGCTCGCACACGTGGGCGCTAGCGCTCATACACAAAACGATAGCACTTTCTCTTTGACCACCATGCCACTTGTCCATCACTAGCCCCGAAAGCATGTTCTTGAGGACGAAAATTCCCCCGGTACAACAAAGTCGGTTCCGGAGATGCACAATGCCTCTTGCGGTGTTTGTGGCAAGTCCCGGCCGGATGTGCCTCGTGCTGAAATTGACGCGTGACGTGTCGGGCCTGTACACACTTATACTGGAGTTGGCAGGTTGCTATGCCCAAGGGCAGTGACCCCGAGTAGATGGCCTACTAGGATAGTCTGAGTCTGAGCGATCTGACTCAGTGGGTTGCGGGTGATGGTCCTGGCTTCCAAGGGCACTAGTACTAATACGAGCTGGAGAAAGGCCGATGAAGATGGTCCAACACGATTGATAAGATTAGATGACGCTCGACGACTGCACTGGCCGCGATGGCGACCGACCTTTATAGGCACCATTGGTCACCCAGCCATCCCACCTTGACATCCGCCCCTTCCTTGACCATGTCCGACCCCTCCCTCGACCTCTCCCAGCCCATCGCCGACCTCCTTCGCTCCGGTACAGCCGCCGCGCATGAAACCGCCGAGCATAGCAAAGGAGCCGGATATCTTGCCCGTGGCGAGCTGACCAGGGAAGAATACGCTCGTTTCCTCATCATGCTCTATCACGTCTACTCGTGCGCTCATTCCCCTCTTTCCCTTCTACTTCCTGACCGTCTTTGTAGCACGCTCGAGCAGGCCCTTGAGCAACATGCATCACACCCCGTACTCGCACCGACTTACAACCCCGCCCTCCTCTCCCGTGCACCCGCTCTCGAGGCCGACATCGCCCACATTCTTTCCGTTTCGACCTCTGCGCTACCCAACCACCCGCTGTGGGCATCCCTCGTCACTGATCCTCCACCTGCTCTCTCCCGCTACACCGCGCGCCTACGAACCTTACGAGATTCCTCCTCGCCCGCCCTGCTGCTCGCTCACGGCTACGTGCGCTACCTCGGTGACCTGTCCGGAGGACAGTTCATCCGGAGACGGGTGCAGAAAGCGTACGGGCTAGAGGGGGACATTGGTACAGCATTCTACGAATTCGGGAGGCTCGGCAACACGGCCGCGCACGCGGCACTGGGCGATATGAAACGTATCAAAGAATGGTACCGTGAGGGCATGAACCGCGGCGTGGGTGAAGACCTCGATCTCAAGGGTGCGTTACCGTTCCCGCGCTTTCGCCATGTGCGCATACGCAACATGTCGCAAGGCTGACGACACGGCGGCCGCAGTGATGGTGCTGGCGGAGGCGAACCGGGTCTTTGAATTCAACAACGGGTTGTTCGAGACGCTCGAGCCGCCGTCAAAGTTGTCGTTGCCACCGCCGTTGCTCCCGCCTGTGCACGCGCTCGGCGACCCGACATCACCTATTGAGCCGACCAAGAACGAGCGGCCGTACCCGCTGCAGGTATCAGGGAAGTCGGCTGAGGGGACGGAGCCCCTCGGAGAAGGCACATACACGACGCAGGGGGTGGTATCATTTATTTTGGCGATGTGTCTGGCGCACTTCGTCCTCGTTGTCGGTGGCTTCACCGGCAACCGCGGGTGGGAGAAGTACGTGACAGCTATGGAGTGGATTGCGCACACACGAGCGCGGCTACTTGGTATGTAACCCTCCGTGCATTGGAATTTCCCGGATGGATCCGGCTGTACAATCATAGAATCATACTGGGCTATTCTCTGTTGGATGAGTGCGGCGCGTACACTACCGCACGCCGTTCGCTAACGCATACTTCACGTTTGGTGCACGCACTATACTAATAATAAGCTATTTCGCCGCCGTGTTTGGCAAGCTATTGAGTGCGAATATTCGTCCTTCCACTTCCACCCCAGAGGTACAGATGGCCAACTACAGCACACGCTACATGGAGTCATGCGTACACGCACTGACTGACTATAGGCGTCCGTCCGTGCCCCTCTTCGGTTTACTCGTGCACAGACGCCCAAGATCGCTGTGAGAGCCTAGGTGATCGGTCATAGACACCTCACTCCTGGCCTTACTACAGTTATCGTCGAAGCTCACCAAGCGGCCTGCTCGTGCCACGGACTAGCAGCACTGCTCCCTGCTGGACGTACCGTAAAGCGTCAAGCGCGATGACGGTGCTGTAAGCTGTCCCCTCGCCCATTAACAGCGCGCGGGGCCGCATCTAGTAGAAGATAAAGTACGCGGAGACTACGAATGTGCTTCTTTCTGTGGACCAGGCATGTAGCACAGCATTGTGTCGCGCACCTAGTCGTTCGCGAAGCTCGCCGCAATATGTATGGCGACTAACGCAGATCCATTCTGAGCAAGATGGTGCGGGCAATTGCCGCCTAAACGTCTCCGTGCGTTGTGCCTCCCTAATTTCGTCGCTGAATATGCTCCTGGCGCCGGAAGGGGTTGATGCGTCGTCCCCGACGAGCACGATAGCTGGGAGTGGCTCCAGCCTACTCCCATCGGACTTCTCCGACATGGAAGGTGTCGCCCTGGTAAAGGGACACGAGCGGACCTTTATGAGACTTCCGACGCCCCTCTGCTATCCGAGTCGTTGGGCTCTCCCAGAGCTTATACTGTACGATGGGCACGTCGACGTCCAGTGTGTGTCCAAGACGCCTCTAGAGTAATCCATCCAGCCGGTGCATGAAGGTAGCAGACGTCGATGAATGGTGTGCTGCACGACCGTTAAGTAGATTTTCCAAGGGCGCGTAGCCATAACCATACGACCCTGAGCTATACAGTAGCACCCTTGCGATATTGTGATAAATTGTTGTCAAACCCAGAGGTATAGCTTGTAAGGGGTACTGTGTTTTTGCAAGCTAGCAGCGTCGTCCATGCTGAATATAGATGCAGTGCTCTGCGGTGTGAGGGCAACGGCTTGGATAGATGTGATCTAGCGACGGTGATTGATTGTGCAGTCAGAATGTGAAAGTAGAGCTGTTTAGCGTAGGGAACGCAAAACAATCGCGCTGTTGCTGGTAGACAAACGGATGCAACGCACTCAATAGAATCACTGGGCAGACGAGTGCCTCAGACAGTGAATAGGGACAAGAGGAGCGGTAACAGGAGCAGAGCTGATAGATATACCAGTGTGAGAAGAGTAGTGCGGTAGATACTGAGACAACTTAGGGAATGCAGTTCAAACGGGCAGTCAATTGCGTAAGTTGAGGTGGCGAACGAGAATATGCTATTCCGAAGGGGAAGAATTCGTATATCATGTATCAAAAGAATGTTCACTGCGTTGTGCCCGGTGTATCCCAAGGGTCAGAGTACCTGTGAGATATTAACTTGTCCTTGTCAGAGTCACTGTACCCCCCCATCTCATAGTCGTCGGTCTCAAACAGGGTAGACGTATTGCTGAGCCCACGTAAGTGTCGCGCCCGTGCATGCGGGCTCGGGCTTTGCCCTTGCCTTTGTCCTTGGCTCGGCCTGAGTTGTGTCGCGTAGTCCGCGACGTACGACCCGGCACCGGCAGCCATGGGTGTGGGCGCTCCGAGCGAGCGGTAGGCAGCGGCACCTTTGCTGCGGGCCCGCCGCTGCATGCAGCAGACTATGAGAGTTAATAAGAGCAGCCCGCAGGCTGTGGAGGCGGCGGCGATGGCAATAATGACCCAGTGCCGCGAGAACCAGCTTCCGGTGTTGGAATTCGGGATGGATTCCGGATTGCTTGGCGAGGTAACAGGTGCATTCAGCAGGCGTTGACTACCTGTAGTATCTATGCCGTTCAGACGAGCCTGGACGAAGTCTTGATGCGCTGCAGCAGGATCAGTTGTCGGAAGAGCTTGGACGAAAGGAGTGGTCCTGTTTGTTGTGCCATCGATAAAGTCGCCATAGTTCACCATAAGATACACGTTGCGGACTAAGACAAGAATTAAGACCGGCGTATGCACACAACGGGCACCAACACTTACGCCACGACATTCCAAGAATTATATCAAAAGACGTTGCTGCCGCCGTAGTGATTGGTTGAAGCTGGAAAGGGCATGCTCAAGCGGGAAACGCCAGCGTCAAGGACTGACATACGCTTCCAACACACAATTTATTCCCATTTGCGTCAACCTGATTAAGACCGATATCGAAGTTTGTATCCAGTGGGTGCATCGGGTAGGCTGTCCCACCAAATTTGATGGTGATATTTACTTCCAGGTTGCAAGGGAGAATCCAAACCTCGCCAACATTGCTAACATTCTTGAACGAAGCGCCTTCAAATCGCCCGTAGATGCCATCTGAAATGGCTCTGGAAGAGCAAGTCAAAAGCTGCTAACAGGACTAAGACTCGAGGACTGTACCGAGGCACCTGGGGAAGTGAGAATCCGGTGTCAAATATTGCAGTCAGCTGCAATTTATTCGTGGTGCTCGAGACGCCGGTCGTGTAGTTAAACGGCTTCCCATCTGGTCCGAGAACTCCGTTTGGGTCTAAGAGAACCTGCCAGTGCTGGTCATTGGAGTACGTAACGTTTACCCGTGGCTGCGAGGAAATATTTTGGTAGCCAGATAGGACTTCACCAACGGTAATCTGACCAGGGAATGGATCATCCTATATGTATGTTAATGACTTTCATGACGAAGACGGATGAGACAAACTGACGGGATCATCAGAACGCCCTAATAGCACGGAGAGAAAATTGGGCGAGGACACGTTTTGTCGAAAAATACGATTGATTGGAGAGTAGCCGGTAGAAGTGTCGCCAAGTGTGTTGTATACCTGCGACACAGAGTTTGGACCAAGTCCAATGATCCCCTGTCCCTCGGGATTTGAAGAAGACGGCGCCACTTCAACTGACGATAATACCCGTAAGCGGAGCATTCCGCAGCAAGAGTAGGCGTACTGTATGCTTGGTCAGGGATGGTGTATCCCAAAAAGTCCAAGGAAGCTGTTTTGATTGTGCCCTCTGCGCTGCCGACAGCATAATTCACCACCGCAGTCTTCCCAGTCGATGCTGCGCTGGGAACAGTGCCAGCGACCCATAGATCAGAGCTACAGAGGGAGCTTAGAGTATTTCCGAAAATAAAAGGTGGGCCACGCACCTGCCCGTGTCGATGAGAGCAGAGAAAGATTGGCCATTAAGGGTGATGTTGGCCGAGTACTCTATATTTTGACCATTCGTCAAGCCCGAGACATGGCTTCGTTTCCCAAGTACGTTAAAACGGAGGGCTGCGACAGACGTCGCAGTATCGAGAACGGCCACGAAGAAAGTTGGGCAGAATAATGAGGTGCCAATGAGCATACCGTCAGGAGGAAAGTCTCGAAAAGGGCGCTGGCAGCGGGAAACGAGTTTCCTACATATGTACTCAGCATCTCAAAGGCTGTGAGGTTCTGACTGGCGCTCGGCATGTGTGAGAAGCGAGGCAGCTTCGCAGCGCAGCTGGCGCTGGCGCGGCACCATGCCCGTCGCCTAGACTCTTCCGCATCACAAACCTCACTTGGATACTGGCTGCTCACATTTCCCTTCCTTCTCCTAAAGAACCATCACATTACCCCTTCGGTACTATATCCTGAGGCTTAGACTGTACCCGAGCGCTCGAGGGTAGCTACAAGGCCATGCGTGGGACTTTTCGCTTGTGATCCGACCGCTAACGCCATCAGGGTGCGCGCTCTTCAATGAGGAACGCCGCTGCCAGTGTGTCTGATGCACTACAGTATTGGCTCATTTAGTGGGTTACTCAGAAACTATATCATCTTTGCAACTCAAAGCTGTCCACAAGACTACTGTAATACCCGCCCAGCGCGTTTATCGAGGCAGAACAAAATTCCATGCCCCGAATTCGCCGCGTCATTCTCAGAGTCTCAGCCCCTGTTGCCATTGCGGTTTGGCAGTGCATCTAATTTCCAGGCGTTCTAATGTTAGCTCGGACTTCAGGCCCTGTACGCTCATGTCGCCCGGAGCTTTCTCGAATGTGAGTGTCATAGTGCATGCGACAGGCTCTGCGTGCAGCCTAGATTTCGAGTATCCGCAAGTACGTTAACGCTGTGAGAAGCAATGCCCGCCCACGGACCCCTAGTATCCGACATTTACAAGCTGGACAGAGCTCGTCGTAAGAATCGAATCCATCTGGCAGTCTATAGTCAACGGCGGCTGCTGTTGATCAGCGACTTGCCCGATCAGGCTTCAGATTAGTTTTGTCTAGCGCTAGCCCCGTGGTGTCCGGGTGTTTGTCGATGGCTCGTCTGCAACTCATCAAGAGTTCGCAAGTGAGGGATCAGCCGATAGTTGACACGTGCTGAGCAATACTATTGACGCAAAAAGTGGTGGTCAGATTTCGAGTAAGGTCTCCTTAGTCTGTGCTCATTGGGCGGCCGATGCCGACCAAAGACATGCGAGCCTTATAGTGACATAGATCCGTCCAGGCCTCTTGTAAGTCCTCCGGAATAGAATCGAGTGTAAAGGGCGACCTGCCAAGGTAGCCAAGCGTGTGGTATTCTTTCTCAATAGTCGCCGTAATGTGAGGCGCCCGCGCCTGCAATGGTTGCCGTTGTTCACAAGGTGTGTGGAACAAGACTCAGGGTTACACTCCATGCATTGACAGCGTGGATCGCAACACATGATGACGCTCTGCATAGTGCAAGATTGTTAGAGGATATAAATGCTACACGAATACTATGAGGTGTGATGTTGAATGGGCTTCTGCCGCGCTGTTGAAAGCGTGAAGTGACAAGGAAAGCAATGCAGAATTACAACGGGCCACGACTAGGTCAGAGAACCTGGACCCTAGGCCACTTGTATTGGGGACCAACCTATGCTCGCGGAAGTGGGCAAGATGGGGCGAGAGGCAGGTGAAATGAGCACTTACAAGCTGGACGGACATTGAGCCCATCTTATGACCAGCCTCAACGCACTCCTCGAGCGATTTACCCGAAACATGGGCACCGACGAAACCGCCTGCGAACGCGTCGCCTGCGCCATTGGTGTCTACAATCTCGGAGTCTGATATCGCGTGAACGGGGAAAACCTTCGGCTCATCGGGGGATACACTCGAGACGACAACAGTATGTTGGGAGCCCTGGGTAATGACAGCAAGGCGTGGACGGGAAGGATTAGACTTGGGCAAGGTTGCGAGGGCACGTGCAACGGCTGGCATATCCTTGGTTGAGGGGAGTCCGGTGGCGCCAGCATAGGCCTCGGCCTCGGCCTCATTGCAGATGACGATGTCGACAAACGGCAGGACTTGTTCGAGCTGAACTTTAAAGAACTGGGGTATGAAAGGAGCAGACAGATTGAGGATGAAAACCTGTAACGCGTGGGTAATGAGGAAAATAACCACGCTCTGCGCACACCTTGCTCGCCGCTGACGCCTTTTGGGCAAGCTCCAGTGTGCTCTCGGTGCCATGGGTGAGAAAAAAGCCTTCGACGTAGTATGCTTTAGCGCCATCTATGAGCTTGGAAACTTCTGGGTTCTGCAGCCACGACTTCTCAAACATTTCCGCGGCACGCAAAGTCGTGACGAGCGAGCTACGGGCATCTTAGCGCACATATTCTGATACCAGAGCGCAAAGACACACCGGTTGTGCCCCGTAATGACCACGGCGCATGCACCAGTTTTCTCACCCTTCTTTACCAAGTAGACCTCGCGGAGTCCCTCACGCGTGTTAGCAGCCTTGAGCTGCTCAGCAAGATCATCGTCGCCGACGCAACCAGTGTACACAACCGAACCTGCGGGGAGAACGTACTGCACGCAAACCAGTGAATGTTCGCTAACGCGTGTCGAGGCGAATGAAGAAGTCAATACATACCGCCGCACCGCGCGCCGCGTTCTGCGCGGCACCACCAGCAACGTATGTGATCTTGTAATTCTTGACAATTTCCTCGTAGCTGATGCAGAAATCTAAACGCTCTCGGCTCCCCTAGCTAGAGAGGGCTTACATGGGCATGTGCTTCTCTTCTGCGAGGATGGCATCGTTTGCCTTAAGATCGTATTTTTTTAGGATCTCCTCGCCATTTGTGACCTGCATGTCCAGCAGAGGGTTACCCATGGCAAACAAGACTGGAGTTGAGTCAGACATCTTTAGGATCTAGAGAAGGGATAAGAACGTGATGATGATGGAATAGAAGTACGATCGGCTACTACCTGCTTGTGCCAGTGTCCTCGCCCGCACGTGATTTGCAGCATCATGTATAGGAGTACTAGTAGTAAGAGGTACTGCATTACATAATGGTTTTCAAGATCTGCCTATCGGGTGGTATAAAAAACCCGGGGTATGCGATTTTCGCTCAATGGCCGGGATCCTGTTAACACTGTCAGCAATCACCCCTTTTTACTGACGAAAAAGTCCTTGCAAAAGGCCAGAAAATGTTCACCTTTTCCACGCATTTTTCCTGTGAAAAAACTGTCTGAAAATGTTAGCCTTTCTCAAGCCCTTTTTCTCCAGTAAAAGATGTACTTTTTCCAAGCCTTTTTTCTTGCCACAAATGTCAAATTTTACATGTACTTTTTTAGTAGAAAAACAGAGACTTTTTCATGCACTTTTTCAAAGGCTTTTTTCTTAGAAAATGTCCAACTTTTCCATAGACTATTTCACAAGATAA
>MU273623.1:2587-65366 GCA_022160365.1 Vararia minispora EC-137
AAGGACAAGCTAAGGATGCAGTATCTACTGGCAGTCCTTATATACCTTTCTACATTACTGCGAGAACCGCTCACTAAGCAACTGTACAGTAGCTAAATAAGGGAACACCGAGACATGTAGGTATGGCCGAGGTACATTGGTAAGGAAGTGACCAAGCCATCGATATGTATATCCAATGAAAGAGAGGGGCGCGCACAAGGCGTGTTGCACACGCCGATAATCAGCAAGGCGCGCCACAAGGGTGACGTGTGTCATAGATAGGGGTGCACGCCTGTTGAGGCGCGTGAGTGTGGGGAAGCGCGCGCTAGATCAAGCGCGCGTCGCGTGTTGAGAAGCGCGCGTCTATTGGAGACGCGTGCGCGCGTTGACGCTGAAGTCGAAACCGAAGACAAGGCGTATCGAAAACGTTGCGGAGAGGGCCCTCAAGGGGTCATCCCGTAACAGTGCTTAATTTTGTTTTGCAGCGCTTACTGATGCGCCCCGCCAGTCCTGCCGTCTGCCTATGCACCGCTTGCCCGCGTGGGCGGGTGCCGTTCACGGCCACTCCGTCCGTCCATCCGTCCGTCCATCTGTCTGTCCCGGCCGCCTGTGTGCCCAGTCGTCCACTGGCGTGCCCGCCCACACACCCGTGCGCACGCACGAAGGCCATGTGCGTGCTTTCTTCATTTTTATTTCGCAGCGCTTACTGACGAGCCTCACCAGCCCCACCGTCCGCCCACGCATTGACTATCTGCGTGCCTGCGTCCGGCATGCCCATCTCCGGCCCCAATTGTGCATCTTAGCTTAGTTACCTGTTGCTCTGTGTACCCATGTAGCTAGTGATTAAGACAATTGAATTGTTATTAAAAGGCGTGAAATACATTGTAAATAGTAAAAACTAAGAGGAAAAGCCCGGAAGGCAGGGGGCGCTGCGAGGAACCCGGCGCCGTCCCGCAGGGGGATTTCGGGCTCCGACGGCGGACTCGAGATAGCGGGCCTTGAGCCGCTAAGACGCGCTTAGCCGCTAAGACCCGCTACTAGCCGCTAACGCTCCAACTTTGAGCGTGGCTATTGTGTCTAGTCCACGCTGTAGGTGGGCGAGAACGGCTATGAACGCTACCTCTCCAGCTAGTACTACCACTACGCTCCTTTACCTAGCCTGCTATGGAAACTGTCGTCAGCAGCTGGAGAGCGCAAGACGGAAGGAACGGCACAATATTAATGTAGGCGCAGCAACATGTACAGTGCATGCCAGTGGGACGAAGGAACCAGTCTGTTCCCCTTTCTTCTTTTGGACCAGCCCTAACTGCGCCTGCTCCAAGCACTACAGCTGGAAGCTGGAGGTCACGATTTGCTCTAGGATTAACATTTTGTTCTTTGCGATGAGGAAACAGATATAAAACAACATTTTCAACATAACAAACTCCCTGGCGGGGAGTCGAACCCCGCTCTCGCGCGTACCACTTTCATGACAGGCGCGTGTACTCATCCGATATACTACCAGGGACTGACAGTAGGGGCACTTCAATGCAATCTCAGCGGATCGCTATGTACATGTTCTGACGATTCATGCGACGACCGGCTCCAAATTGACCGTTGTGACCAGCGTACCTCAGGATACTCTCATTTGCCGCACTACTTCCGTAATGGCAGCGTGGAACTAGATGGCGCAGAGGCCGTTGTGCTACGGCGTGCTCACCCCTCCATGCTACTGGCGAGCGATGACAGCTGGCGAGGACGGCGGTTGAGAGCAAAGTCCGTGCCAGGGTGCGACTGCGGTTCACGCGGTGGGGCGTCCCCTCATCTTGGCACGAAGGGGTCATCGGATGCTAGCTAGCGGCCGTACATCCGAGGTCCTCTCGCAAACTTCGAATCTCTCGCTCCGGAATCACGACAGTCCGGCCTCCGCGCCCTTCATCTTATCCGCTCTCAACCCTCCCGCCCTCGCCCGTAGCTCACGCACAAAATCGCAGTCACAATCCCGGACAGAATGAGAAGATCGCGTCGCGCATATTTCAATCGCGACTCTGCCGCATGGCCCTTCGCAAGTCCCGCTTCCTTTTATTGCATACGACACACACAAGTTGGGCATGCCCTTGAGTCCTTTCCATGGGCAACACGGCGATGGGCTGGAACACTAAGGTCGGTCTGGCGGGCGACAAGAGTAGCGACAATAATAAATGTGGTGCATGGAAGCATAGAGAGAGCATAAGCATACCATCTTGGCTATCCTGCTCTTCCCTTGCATCTGCAGTCGAATGACGGATTCGTCCAATCTTCAGCCATTCTATGACCACTGACGCATCTACCGGGTTCTCCGTCAGTCATACACCCCCGCTAAGCGGAAGGAGAAAGTCATTTGAGATTTACGTGACGGGGAAGCATCCGGATGAGAAAGGAGAACGACATATAGTACAAAAATAAAAGTATATGATCAGCCGGAACAGAGCACGAACAAACAAGTACAAATCGGCACAGACTTACGCATAAAGAGCAACTTCACGTCAGTTATGCCACCTCTCCCCGAGTCGTCCAAGATTCGCGCTGAAGCCGCAAGCTTTGCGCGACTTCGGGGACTTCGGTGGGTTCTCTGAGTCCTCGATGATGTGCTGTAGAACGATGTCCTGCACGGCTGCGAAGAGTACTGCGCGTCACTTGCGGTCAGAAACCTAGTGCTGCGTTAGAGGAACGAAGCGTACCTCGCGCCAAGTGCATATCTCCAAAGGAGGTGAAATGTGTGTATATAGAACCATAACGGTCCATCTTAAATGCCATGAAGCAGCCCAGGATATATTGCTTTGCAGCGTATGCGTCGTCATCCTCACCGGCGTAATCCGGGAAGCACAAGCAGAATGAGCTCCAGGCCAGTTTTTTTTTGAAGATATCTTCATTGTCAAACAGTACGATCTGTACGAGTGAAGCATGACAATGAAGCAGTGTTCCATGGAGAATAGGTGTGGGGCGTACAATAGGGACGCCTTGAGTACACCAGGTCGTGCTGCACAGCTTCTCGAACTGCTTCATGGATGCTTTGAGAGATGTCTGCGCAGGATATAAGATGAGCACCTGGCATGAAATGGTCCATTCCCGAAACGCACCGGTGTAGACTCCGGATCGTCATAGCCGCTCAGGTCGACAACGAACACGAATGCAAGTGCATGAAAGAGACAGGCGCGGTATGCGTCCAGCTGGCCTTCGACTAGCGAGACGTCGGTAACTGTGCATGCAATTGTACTTGTGAAGATGATCGTCTCCTGCAGGCCTTCATCCGCCGGCGTCCGGCGCACGATGCGTACATCGCCGGTCTGTAGAAGTGGATCGCCGCGCAGAGCTTCTATCCGCGGCATAATGGATTGCGCCTGGGGAGAGCGGTTAGAAGGGGCGGGGCTGAACAAGTAGACGGGGCGTACACGGTCGCCAAGGAGGACCACATCCACGGGTGCTGTGCCGCTGAGGAAATCCTGACGACGCGCGGGTGGCATTTCTCCATGCTCTAGTACAAGACATCAGGACCCGCATGGTAAAGCGAGGAATACGACATACTGCTGTGTAAGTGGTGGTGGGTCCGATCGTTGCAGTCCGTCAACCTGCACACTACATAGCTCAACGTGCAGCCCATCGCGTATCCGACTACGAGAGCTTAGACGGCTGCCTGTAGTAGGGCTCGCCTACCAAAGAAGCGCAGGATCTACTCAGATAAATGAAGCATATATATATCTTGAAGTTAAACCAAATCCATAGGTGCTCAGTCATCAGCCCACATTCAAGTCAGCCCGCGAGGCTGTCCTCCCCACACCGTGACAAGAACGGCGCAGGGCTGCCATCATCCGTCATTCGTTGGCCCTGCTACAAACCTCCTCAAATTGACAGTGGCGTAGATAGGTATAGCGTCGTCAGTAGATGGGAGGCAGAGCGGGAATAGCGGAACATGCTGGTTGACGCGAGAAGTCACGAACGGAGACCAAGCGTCGAACTCCCTTGTGACACCTGCGTGTTTCTGCCCGGATCATTTTCTAGACTTCTGCTTCGTACGTCGTTCAATGCTCAGTACTGTATACCTTCAAGTTAAGATCCTTGCAAAGTTAGCTCTTTCTCGCCCTCTGCTTAGAACGGTACGAATACTGCGCAACGGGCAAAATCCATTTGCATGCGCCGCTTCACACAACGTACGCTCAGTTCTTGTGGCGGGTCTCATCAGAAGTAGATACTTTCTCTAGGGAAGAGTCCTCGCCAGAGAATGCGCGTTTCAAATATAGAGCTTAAGGGCTGATGAACTTCGTTGCTGTACGCGTGTTACGAAGCAGCGCTTCGCTGACTGTGTGAGAGGTGCAAAGACTCTTATTGGCGAGGATCCAGGAGTGCCATGTTCTCATCAAGTCGCTCAACTTCGTCTCATCCGGCCCTCTTCATGTCCAGGTAGCCCTGGGCTGCGCACGGGCCGCGGGCGGGATCACGACGTTGAACATCCTCACATCTCAGGCTCGCGAGCTGGCAGTTGTCCCATCACTTCGACCGCATCTTCGCATTGCTGTGGCCACGAAGCACCTTACGGCATCGGAATTACAGTGTATTCTTCTACTTCGCCGCAAGTCGGACCCGTAGGATTTCTTTGAGGCAAGCTGCGATGGATCACTTGGCGGCTCGCTATCCAGACAGCGAGCGCCATGCTCGTGGCGCGATGTGAGAAACAAGGTCCGACGGAGCAGACACAAAGGTAGATATTTGGATGAATGCTGCTTGTATGCAGGGCATTGCAGGCTGGTTTGCGCCGCCTTTGCATTGGGTAGACCACCATCAGCCAGAGGTCTATACCATCCTGCGCAGTGAGGCTTATACGCCGCGCGCCTTGCCCCCGCGGGGCCGGCCCCCGCGCCCGCGCCCCGCGCGCCTTAGTCATTCCTAGGTGTGGCGTGAGTGGCGGATAGAAAGATGAAATCCGACGACCTTCTTTCGTTGAAGATTTGCCTGCCATTATCAACGCCTTTCCTACTTCATCGTTCTATGAGTGTTCTCGGTATATTAGACAATAAAAACCTCCGCATAGCACTTTGTTCTTCAGAAGAAGTCCACGACTCCGCCCGCCGGGTCCAACACCGCAACAACCTTGCTCCCGAACTCGAGCAGGTCCCCGCCGCTCGTCGCGACGAATTGAGGCGACGATGCCTCCGCGCCGAGCAACTTGTCGAGGTTCGTCGACGCGAGTGCGAGGGCTTGCGCTTTGTCGAGGCGACCATCGGCTTCAAGCGCCGCCTGCACGGCAGTTCAAACGACGGGTAAAAAAAGAGATAAGTGATAACATACCCATGCGACATCGAAGCGAGCATTACGTGCGTCCCAGGCCTCGAGTACACCGACGCCAACGGTGACGTTGTGAGCGACGAGGCGCGAAATGGCACCCTCTTGGGTTAACGGCGGGCCGGGAAGTCTATCACACTGTGATTAGCGTTTGCCTTAAGAACGAGCAGAGAAAGGCGACGCACATCCGCTTCTGCTCCCATGTGTACGGGAACGGCCTCACGGGGGAAAGGACGACGCCGACTTCCGCAGCGCCGAGCTCAGCCGCGAGTATATGCGCCTCAGCGGCACCGACAATCGTCAGCTGGAGCGTGCTCTCCTTCACGCGCTCGACCTCGCCCTTGAGCTCGATGAGCGTTGCGATCACATCCGCGCTGTACGCCTCGACGACTAGCGTGACCTTCCCACTAGCGACGTGTGCCCATACGCCCCTCCCGCCGAGCAGTAACGCTCTGAGTGCCGCAACCTGTGTGCTAATGCTCGGCGTGCCGGGTCCAAGGTGCGCAACAGTGACGTGCAGCCCCGTCATCTCCTGTAGCACCGCGCCGGGCGCGAGCTTATGCGCAGCCCCTGTCGAGAAGGCAGTCCCGAGGCCCGCGAAGAAACCGGAGTGCAGCGGCGCGGTAATTGCTTTGGTCACCCCAGAGCGGTACGCGAGCCTAGACCAACGAATTGTCAGTACCTGTGCAGACACACACAATGGACAGGGCGTACAGAGCATCACGACCTTCGAATACAAGCCCATCCACGGCGCGCACGACCTTGTCTTCGCCGCTCAGGATCGCCGGTACATTGCCCTTCAGCGGGTCAGGCACGCGCCCGTCAGATGTAGACGGCTCCTGATCGATCTCTTTGAGGCCCAGAGGTGAACCGAATGATGTTAAACCCGGAGTGAGTGCGCCTCTGTCCAGATCGACGACCCTCACAGTGTTGTCGGCCATAAGAGCCTCGGTCTTGCAAGCCCGATCCTCGCCATAACATTGCAACGCTCCATCACGCACGACGGCGACACCGTCGGCCATCAATACCTCTTGTAATCGAATGCTGTTGCCAGCCGCGGGAGTGTAGATGGATTTGACGTTTGTGAAGACAACCGTGCCTGATGCCTTGGACGGCTGGAGTGGTGGGAGGCCGTCATAGGCAAGTGTGCGGTTCACTTCCTTGTCAAAGTTGGGCGTTTCAGGTTCGGACTGGAAGGAAGTAGGCTTGGAGACGACGTGTGGGGAGGTGAGCTGTTGAACGCCGTCGATGAAGACCTGCTGGGGCGTCGCACCGAGCGCGAGAGGGTGCGAATCCCAGAGCACAAGGTCTAGGAGGCGTGAGCAGTGACGAGCAAGGTCAATGGCACCGGCGTACCGGCATCCCAGCCTTCCTTCACGTATCCAACGCGATGATCCAGTCCAATCACCTTCGCTGGCTTCGTGGTGACGGCTTGAAGTGCAAGGCTCGGTGCAAGACCGTAGTAGTGTGCTTGCTGCGCCTCATAAAGGAGGTACCGGGAGTTGAGGACGGGGTGGTCGCTCTATGGGTGTGTCGGTGACAGAAAGCACATTCCAGCAGATGACAAACCTTCATGACGACGTCGACTCCCTCCTGTGAGAGGATGCGCGGGGCAAACTCGGAACCACGGTAGGCTTCGCGCTTATAGCGCCCATTCGTCGCGAAGAGAGCAACAGCAGGGGTATGACCTAGGGGACAATGAGCCCATGCGAGAAGGAGCGGGGGATCCTTCCACCATAGCCACGCTTGAGAACATCCGGAACAAGGTACGCCTCGGAAGCATGGTGAACCGCAGCGATAGGAAACTTGAATTCGTTCGACAGCTGTAAATTGTCACATGTCAAAGGGGGTAGATGGACGGTAACTCGATACAAACTCGGATAAGGTCATCGAGATCAACGGCTTCATAGCAGTGCGTTTGAACCTACGCGTTATAATTACCGGGTTGTAGCTCGGTGTATACAGGAAGATGTACCTTGACCTTGCCGCGAAGAACGTCGACAAGCATCTCCCATTGAAGGTCCTCTGGGAAGGCACCGAGATCCTTCCATTGCCCTTTCAGTGCCTTCTCACAGTATGCGTCTTGAAATTCCTTAAGCTGGCGAGCCTTGCCATAGCTACAAAAGATTCAAGTGACGTTTTAGAGATACACAGTGCACATACGCTTGACGGAACGCCCAGAAGGTGTCCATGCGAGTTGCGCCGTAAACGCGGCCTGGAGCACGGGTCAGCGCTTGAGCGAAGAATGGACGGAACAGCGCACTCGGGTTCTCGCCTTCGCGGTCGTGAGAGGATCAGAGCAAGCAGAAGCTGGAACGAAGAAACCACGAACCGCATGCCTGTCTGTAGACACCAGTCAGCCCATTTGGCCCACTCGTCTAGAAGGAAAATGCACATACTTCATCAGTCGCCAACGCGGCGGAGCATAATAATCAACTTCTGAGCCGTTTAGGCCGGATGGCGGCTCGACAAGCATGGCCGTCGTAGACCGCTCCTTTGTCTTGCGCAGCTTAATTCGAAACGCTTGTCCGCCTGGCGCTCAACCTCAGCCTCCCGCATGCACATAGCGCAACACCTAGTCCTCACCGATGGCGTTTGCAGAGCCGGGAAGGACGAGGGCGGTGGTGATGCCACCCGCAATGGAGAGGCGGTACGAGTCATCGTGTGTGTTGAGACCATCGAGCGAACGCAGCCAAGGTTGGATAGTGCCCTTGAGCGAGTTATCGTCACCGGACGCGCCGTCAAGCTCGGGTGAGGATGCGTCACCAATATGTGAATGTGCATCTACGATACTGTTGTTTTATTTGGATAGGAGCACAGGAAGGTGACACAGAAAGAAACGTACCCGGGTGTGAGCCACGCGCCCTTAGCGTCGAGGACGACTATCTTGTGCGTATGGTACCCAAGTTCGTCCAGGTCATCCTTCTCAAAGTGCCCGACGCCCTTGATAATGCCACCGTCGATGAACACGTCGCCCTCTATGACCTCCATCCCATCCTTCTCGCCTGTCCAGATACGTGCATTCTTGATGAGCACCGACGGCGTGCCGGGTACTGCGCGGTCAGACTCGGTGCGGCGGTGGAATCCATGAGGGATAGAAGGCGTGCGGTCGAGCGTGCGGCAGCGCGCGACAATCTTCTGGTGGTTGAATGGGAGGTCAGTGGAGTCGGGCTCGTGCGGATGCAGCAGCAGCGCAAACGGATCGAGCAATATGCACAGCTGGATGGCGAGTAACCCGGCGAGAATGCCAATGAAGCGACTGCGCATACGAGGGCGCCGGAGCTCGTGTCGATGAGCATGAGGGCTATCTGTAGTCGGTAGTACTGTCTTTTCCATCACGGACGACAGCCACAACGACACAAGCGTCGTTCAACAACTTTGACTACAAAGCTTGGCGTCATCGGTCACGGTATAAAGTACCCCGCGGTCACGGGTGTACTCTCCGGGCTTTCCTTATTCTCCCCGTTCTTACACTAGTACTCGTTTGTTTCCACCATACTTGGACTGTCCCCAGTCTTCCCCGCCCGCGAGCAGTATGGAATAATCTAGTGTGTCCTTCTGTAGCCTCTTCGCGCTATCGAGCACGTTTCCGGAACAACTACTACGTAGTGGACTGTCTGCGCTAAGTTGTGCGTAACGTACGGCTTCGTCCCGTTCTATCTGGTTGAACTTCTGTTCAGAACCGTAGGCTTCTCCTTTCTGACTCAATGAATCTATCCCTCCCCACGGCACCCCGCCGTACTCCCCTTGATAGTAACTCTAGGGGACTTTTGCTCACGTAACCTACCTCGACGATTTCTGTGATATCCGGGTCATCAGGCGGGACGGTCAGAGCAGCTTACCCGATCGTCTTGCTTTGGCGCAAGTTTGTGCCCTGTGGAGAAGGGCCGCACGTTCATTTACTATAAACCGTTCTGGAGAATCGTCCCTTGTTTTAACCAGAGCCTGACGAAGCTCGCGCTCAAGCTATCCGACCCTCTCTGCCATTCGATGTAAGGACCGGAAGCCTTGGATGCGATCAACTCCACGTCCGTGTCGTCGTCGCTGAGGTCCATCATTCCGGAGATAGCCTTCTTGCGTCGCTGCTTTACCGCATTTACGATTCCGATGATGGCTTGGATTCGTTCTCAACTTTGGCAGCACAGGTCGTGCAGGCTCTCGGGCTTATGAGCCACTATTAGACATTGCTATTAGAAAAGCTCGGAGCCCAGACATCGATGGTTCTGTTTTGGAGACAAATGCCAGTGGGAGACGTACTACTTCCCGGGTTCTTCTCCTTACCCCTATCCGCGTTGTCCCGGGGTTTGCTCAAAAGGTGCCCCATCGATCGCATCGCGATATGACACTGCAAATTGCTCACCGTCCTTTGTTTGCATGGCTGTGGACTTTGTGACACCGTCTAAACTTTCCTACGCATCCTGGCATCATAAACTGGGAAGGGATTCTTATGCCCCTTTAGCATCTCCCCGCGTTGCGTGCGACTAATCGAGACGCAATGCAATCGTTTTCGCGCATCTTGTGCGGTCGCGATGACACGACCAGTTGGGCGCTCCCCAAGCTGTGCTAGCTGGAACTTGCTCACTGGGAATACGTATCTGACCAGAAGGGACGCGAGTACGTACGAGGGTAAAGAACCGGACTGGAGTGAGATATGTGAGGCGGTGGGGCGGCTCGTCGCGTGCGGTTCGCTCCACGTAGTCAAGATCGACAGGTCACTCCAGGAGTATGTAGATCAACGAGTTTCGGATGCCTGGCGGGAGGTAGGCGAAATGAGATGATTTGACAGATTTCTCTAGTATCCAATCTCCCAGCGACGCTCGTCTAACGCTTGAAGCTTGAGACGCCTCACCATATTATTGTCTTAGTACAACCGTAGACCTAAACAGGACGAAAGTGAAGAGGTAGTCAAGGTTGATTCCTACCGTCGCCCGCCCTAAGTCTTACTTTTTATATTCCGTTTGCATGTACATCATTTGCCGAAGAACATATAGTCTCCTCTTATGGGAGAATGATAATAGCACGCACACCAAGGGCAGGTAGAACGCCACGAAAAGCATCTGCTATTCAGATATCACAGCAGCAGATGCATACAACCGGGGAAGAAGTTCGTCGACCCGTCTTGCGCCGCCAACCTCCCGCAAGGCACCTAGCACTCCTCAGTCCAACCCCCATATAATCGCTCGATCCCGACGAGCGGAAGCGCGCCGCACAAGATGGCGAGGCGTCGGGTGCCGGTGCATACTTCCCTCCAGTCCGTCGGCGCTAGTACCAGTGCATCCGTACCCGTACGCAAATCAGGCGTATGCTGCTGCTGAGGCGTCGTCCACAAGCTGCAATAGGTGAAGCGCGAAGAATACATAGTTGACAGTATCGGCGCGGCTGTATGTCGTACGCGCAAGTGACCTCACGACCCTGCGGCACCGCACACGGAGCGTGTTGACCTACAGGAATGGTGCAAAGACGCCGTCCCAGTCTATAGTGACATTCCGCCGAACGACCAGCGAAGGCAGCACGCAGGACCAATGGACTGGAAGGAGAGCCGCTGCATGCTGCGCAAGGCGGGCAAAGCACAGACGGCGACCGAGGCGAGGAGCAGAGATCCATCGTATCGTACTCGCTATGAATGACAAGGTCTGGGGTCTCGAAGGGACGGGTCTGTCCGTGCTGCTCGCTCCTGTTTACTCAAGTTTAGAGCAGGCGATACCGATGCTTCTGGGCTCCCCACAAGTCGCGGCGCGTCTCGACAGTGAGCCTCGTTTTCACGTCGGAGCGCAAGCACTTTGTGTGAAGGACGGTATCTTCCCGGAGGGAGCTTGAGCATGAGAAATGCTCTGATAGGGAGAGTATGCAGAGACACAGGAGGCCAACACGAGGGGGGAATGTCGCGTCGAGGAGGGTGAGCCCACGGACCAACTTTTTCTTGACGGTTTCGAGGAACAAAAGGTAGGGAAGAATGCCATTAACCAATAGCGTGTCGTCTTCTATGTAAAGAGAGGTTAATGACAAGTATGTGATGGAACGAAGGGAGATGAAGAGACGGTTATGGAAGGGTATCCACCGTGCAAATGGATCCCGACGATCCCAGGAAAGATGCAGATCTCATGGGATGTAAAGGATCCTGGGTAGTATTGGTCAGTCGGTAGTTCACTAGATGGAGGAAGGCGAGTGATTTACAGTGCAAGCTAGCAATGCTGTAGAGCTGATATCCTATCTAGCGTCAGCAGTGGCATTTTCGGGAGTAGAAGAGTCCGAGAGCCATGTGTGCAGAACGTACCCAAACAGACATCTCACGGTAGACTGTCAGCTCCTCGAGTAGTGGCACTACATGCTAGGCCGTTGTATCGAATGCCACTTATGCGTTTTCTTCGGCTTCGTTATCGTGCACGTTAGGCAGCCGAAAGCAAACGTCCTGATGCTGGATATCCCGAGAGGATGGTCTTCAGCGATACACTATCAAAAGCGATATAGAAGGCGCGTCGGAGCTAAAAGAAGCCAGGGTGATATGAAGGGGAGAAGCACTGACAGCTCGTTCTCGAGCTGTGCCCAGCGTGCGATACAGCAACGCGCTATCCTCCAGAGCGGTCTGTAGGATCGCACAACGTTTGAACCAGGCACCAGCAAAGTCCCCCAGAAGGTCATCTTGAAGAATATCCTACGGAGAATGTCTATAAGGACGGATTCGTTCCATTGTTGCCGCTGAAGTCCCATTCTGTAGGTCACGGACGGGGTCAGTCAGGTGGTACAGTTTCAGCGCGACGGCAGTGCTCACAATCCTCTACAGCCGTCCGGAAGACGCAAATAAGTAGGGCGTAAGACTTGTCTGGATCTACGACAGATGTCGCCGTGAATGGCGCCTTAATCCGCTTCAGCAAAAGCCTAGATCATCATACCTTTTTTCCCGGCTAGTAAGTGAAAAGTCGACCTCTGATGACAGAAATGCGGTGCCATAACTATCGAGGCCGTACGAATGGCGGCAAAGTAGTGGAAGAGTGCCTGCCGCGGATACCCGCAGCATGTCAGGCTGCACCGTACGCACACTCCCTTAAGCTCTGGCCCTCCACTCCCACGCGGAGGGCATCGATCAGTCTGCAGCGGAGACTATGCTCCTCCCACCTTCATCTCTCACTCCGCCTCGTTGCATCCCGCTCCGCCCCGGAACCTCTCGCCCATCCCCATCCACGATCCCATTTATCGTAGCATCTAGACAGCGCCACTATACGGCTTCGAGTCATTGCAACTACTTTGCGTCCATAGAGGCTACGGTGCGCAGGCATGCAGGGGGTGTGCAGAGCCCTGATAAGAAGCCTCTGGCATTAGGTAGGCGACGTTATCCGAAGGAGGCCCGTGTTACCCAAAGGAAAACCCACGTCCGAGTTGTCCGAAGAAAGGACGCGCACTGCCGCATAGGGCAGGCGCGACCTGCACCAGCCGTACTGTTGAGGCACGCATGGCAAGGTTCGTCGGCTCCGCGCCATGGACTTCGCGCGCGCAAGCGCTCATAACGGCGCATTGACGGAAAAACCGGGCGCAGTGAGTGCGGGCGAGAGACAGGCTTCTGAAGACAGTGCACGTGGGACGGGGCTGGGGGAATCATCGGTTGCGGATCGAGAAGCGCATAACGGGACGTTGCCGTCGTTTTAACTCGCGTTACTGTAGCGCCGTTTTCAGTGGGTGCGATAAAATATGTGCGCGCATTTCAGAATCCGATCGCGTCCGGTCTTGGCGCGATAAGCGTGTGAGCTGTGCGGAAGAGGAAGGGGGAGCGAGGGAGATGAGGTTCTATCTCATGACCCGGAACCCCTATTGTGAGGCTGGGGGTGGTATGGCTGGACATCCGTCGCTGCTTCCGAACGTGCATTTGGGATGTGTGTCCTCCGAGCCGCGGATGGTGCGAGATGCCCTCGCGATCAGAAGTCGTGGGAGCCGAAGCGAGGATAGATGTAGCCAACTCACGCAAGTGCCCAGACGCGGCGCGAAGAAGTGCCGGGAGAGGATGTGCAGAGAGGGGATGTATGAAGGAAGGCATGGACAATACATGTAGGATAATCTTGGGAGAAGTCGACGTGGAGGGATTCACGGTGCAAATGAGCGATGTTGCGAAAACGGTAACCACACAGCTTCATCCAAGACAGCATTGGTCCAAAAGAAGCGAAAAGTGCGGATAAGACGCGCTTGGGAGATGTCTGGATGTGTTTGTAGCTGCATGCTTGCACAGTCTGGACTAGCGGCGTGGCATGCGGGAAGAATCATCCAGTCTCTTCGGCAACATGGATGAACGGCGCTACATCGGAAAATTGCGGTACTGATAGCGACAGATGAGCCAGACGTTGGAGGAGTAGTCGTGGTAGGCTATGTAAGTAGATATCCCATGAAAGATGTCGAGGGGGAAGACCGGACAAGGACAGTACTGGATTCGTCAGCAGGAGGACAAAATTCCTATTGAGAGGTGGCCTCTCTCTAAGCTGTCAGGAATGCATATACCCGCGAACCGACGAAGAGATGATTCTCATGACACCCTCGCTCTCAGCCAAATTCTGCAGTACAATGAGGTCGATGCATGGATCAAAACAGAAGGAAGCGGAGCACGCACTGAAAGGGACCCGAACTAGGATGAAAAAAGCGGTTAGGTCAGGGGAGTAGGGGTGGACGAGGGAAGCTAGGGCAGCTGATATCGCGCACGAATGCCAGACTGCAAGTTGCGATGTGATCTTGGTATGGACCGGAAAGCGAAGGCAGGGAGGATTGCAATTCTGGAATCATAGATTGCCTAGAAGATGGAAATTGGCTAGCAGCAAGAAGCTCAACGGGCCGTTGAAGTATAGAGGGGCCATTGTCGGGTGCATATTTCTAGCGAAAAGCGTTGTGCGAGCGCAATGATCCTAGAAAGGGCATGTGTAACACACTGGAGGAAGACAAAAGGCTCGTGATCACAGGTATGGAAAAGAATGTGTGATTTGCGACGTATATGCACAATGTACAGGAGACGGCAGATGCGCAAGATCGGTTGCGACAGCTCTGGCATTGGCCGGGAGGAAGTATGACATGTGGAGAGCATGTGTCCGGAGCATATCTCGGCGCAGTCTTCACCGACTGCCCCAGTTTCCTCTTGTAGCAGAACCACGTACTTTCCAATAGCGCCAAGGAGCAGCGAGGTACTGACATCGCCATGGTCGTGAGTAAAGCTCCACAGCAAGCGAAGACTGCTGAGGCGAGCTATACCCGGCAGGGTGGCCGTGAGCGACGACACGTGGTAGGTATGGCCGGGACTCCAAGTCTCATTGCTGTCGTCGAGCGAAAATGCGCGCTAAAGGCCGAGCGCCATCCAACTTCCGTTACGAGCTAGCACACGCCTCCAGAGAGACTTATTGGAATGCAACTTCACATACAGAACATACTCACGCCAGAGCAAATGGGTCAGGTGACGTCACCAATCAAAAAGCCTGCCGGAAGCAGTTCTCGTGTTAGACTGCCTGGGCAAACGTTTCATGGAGCATGTCGAAGGGGAGTTGGACATTGAGAAAGCTGAGCTGTGACCGTGTGGGAGACAATGATTGAGAGATCTGAAATCCTGGCCAGACGTCATTCAAATGGCACAGGACTCCTTAGCAAAAACGGATCTCACGGTTTCTGCAATATGCATAGAGTCCTCTGCGCGGTACCGGCAAGATCGAGGGGGCGAGAGGCAAGAAACTCGTCGCAGTCGACCATGTGGAAATCGTATGCTGCGTCATCCGTTTCGGCATAACCCGGGCTGTCCCTCTCAGGCCAATTGACTCGCCCGCTTCTACTCTCCAGACCGCGGGTATAGGAATTCGGCTTGCATTCGCACCGCGCTCTTCCGACACGCCGAATAATAGCAAGCATAACAGGGACGCTCCTTCCGTGAATATCCGCAGTGCGTCAGGCATCCCATACGTACGTAAATGGCGCGCCAACAGTCCCCAGCACCCCGTCCACTGCCTTCCATCCCGCTAGAGCGTGAACGTTACTCGGTAGCACAGAAGATCCGGCCCACCCTTCCACCACCTCCTCGGCACTCATACACCTCTGCCCTTAAACCCACTCCTCTCCGCAACAGGCCACTGTCGCACTTATCATTGCCTCGCCGCGCCCAGCCCACATATCTCGTGATAGGCGGCGGCGGCGAGAGGTAGGCGGTGTATGGGGCCCAGAGGATAGGAGTGATGAGAAACCGCAAGCAAGTTTGCCCAAACGGAAAACGACGTCGTTCGAAGGAAGGCTGGCACCGCTTAAAGCAAGCACAACCCGCGCCGCGCTGCTGAGGCACGCGCAGACAAGGTTCATCGGCTCCATGCACACAAGGGCTCGCGCGCTTCTGATGTTCAAAGAACCCAACACGCAGTTATACACTCTTATGGCGCTTCTGTACCGTACCCTGGCTTCTGTGGCGTGCGTGGGTCCAGCGCTTCACCTGGGTTAGGATAAGATACAGTCGTGCGTCGTTCCGGAGTCATCCATTGAGTAAAAGCAATCCTTTTCAGTAGGCTTGTGCGAAATATCTTCGATGCCATCTGAACGGGCATGACGCGCGCGATGAACGTTGAACTCTCTCGGCTATGTGGCGAGACAGGTCCAAGTGAAGGAGCAAATTTTGAGCCACCACGCTTTCAGTCCCTAATCGAATTCTCGAACAGCTTCACATCAAGATGGTATAGACCTACTGTAAGTTTGATCGTAAGAAAGCTAAGCCGGAGACGTCGGCTGGAGACTGCGTGCGGGTGAAAATCGGCGGAGGCGGGAAGTCGAAATGTCTTATCTTGCGATAGACAGTCACGGTCCCAAGCACCGAAAAAAGCAGACGCGGTGCGTGCTGTCGGCTCTTACGCTTGCTAGAAGTCCGCGGGTGCGGCAGTCGGCCTCGCAAGAGATGAAAGCGGCTCAAGGCCCGGCCAGCCTGGCCAGGTTGGAACGTACCGCTCTCGATCGCACCCTCAGGCAGCTCAATACCTTGCTACGATACCGCGAAAGCAAGTGCATTACTGATTGTTCCTAGGTAAACTATCGCGCACCACGCACATTACCCGAAGCATAAACCCCAAGAACGACCGTTCCTCGTAACACCGCAAAATTTGCAGGTGTTTAGACGGAGAATAGTGAGAGACTTGCTGGGTGAAAGCCATATGAATAACCAGCAGGTCCCAGAGCGGTGTCACTGTGTGCTGGACAATGAAGTTAAGAGCCCACATAGATATTTTTCTGGAGCTGTTGTGTATACGAGCTAGCTGCAAGCGCAGGTCCCCTCGACGCGAGGTATGTCCATAAATTTGATCTTCAACGATGGCTTACCGAATGGATAGTTGAGGAATCTTCGGTGTCCAAAAGCGACCAGCATTGCATATACCAATAGAAGAGCGATGGGCAAGAGTGCACAGTACTGTCTCTATTGTGAACAAGCTTGCGCCAAGACGAGGGGAGCGAGTGATCTACAGCAGCCAACGAATCAGACATCGCCGAAGCCAGCATCATAGGCTGTCTAAGCGAGCCGCATGCATAAAGAATGTTTACTGGGACAGGATAAAGTTAGGGCTAGACCCATCGCGTTGAATGACAGGTATTCCTGAGGTACTAGATGACGATCAGCTGTACAACGCAAGGCTCGGACCTTGGCCTGGACAGGATGCTACAACTAGTACTCACAATCGTTTTGCAGAGAACTCCCAATAAGCACATTCTGGAAAGCTATCCTACATAGAATGAAGCGATGTAAGAGTGCCATGGTCGCTGCCGACTGCTGAGCTTCGTCGAGGGTGAAGAGAAGGTAAAACAACGCCCTCCGATCACGTGATCAGCCTCCGTGGATCCCGATTCGTTCGCTTTAGTTAGATGTCATAGCAAGTCCCTTTTGACGTACCGTACCCGAGTGTACTCCCACTACTGCAAATCCAAAAGTACGAAGACACGCCCAGTTCATTAGATCTACGGGGGTTCCATCCCCAAACCGATATCACAGACCCTAGAAACAAGCTTAAGACGATCTTCAATGACCCAGACCAACACCTGATCTCTCCGTACGTGCACCAGTGATATCATGCATCGTGCATCACGCTCAAAGCACCCTATGACTACGCTTTTCTGCGTGCATCTAAAGTGAGGACTCGGCATTTCCGCTTAGCCCATCTCCACCACACCTAAAGCAGGCATCACCCCTTCCCGCCACAGGAGATCAAGACACCAGCGATCCCTCGCTTGCTTCATACAGTAGCTGGGATTGCTTGGTCCGCGCTCGTACGCCACAGCCGTCCCAGAAACAAACACACACGTAAACTGTTGCAGCAGCCGCTACACCGGGATCGCGTACAGGTCCCTCGCGACAGTCGACAGCCGGCGCGCACTTGCGCGCATCACGCATCGCGCCTCCCGCGATGTGTCGGCGGCAGGGCACCTGGGATGCCGGCGCCCAAAACAGGCAGGCGCGAGCGCGTGGTGGCCATGTGAGCCGCAGCCGCTGAGTCGATCCTACGGCACGCCTGCAAGCGACCAATGGCGGTACAACCGCGCGGCGAGCCCTGCGTCCGCCTGCGCCGGCCATCGTCGCGTAGTTACTTCGTGAACCGCGTGCTGTGTCCTGTTTCGCACAATTCAATATCCATTTTACGCCCGCGCCACTAGTACTGGATGCATGAGCATTTCGAAGCGCAGAGACGCCCACGCACCCGAGGTGCACGCGACGAGGCCGGCGCAGTCCATTCAGGATCTGCATACTTCCCCGGGCCCGGCACAACTAAGTGGGATTCCCGTGCGCGCACCTGACACGCTCCAGCAAATCGCCGTCCAGCGGACCACGGAAAAAGAGGGGGGTTGGCCATAGTGAAGGAGTCCAGGCCGCACGGTGAGATCCAGGGTGCGCCGAGGGCGCGCTTTAGCCAGGCTTTGCGCGGCGAAGTGGGCCCACGCGGGATCGGCGATGGGCATGGAGACGAGACCCTGCGCGGTGGACCCTGCCCATGCACACTGACGTCCTGCCCGCGCGCGGTCTAGACCCTCTGCTCAGCAGGCACTGCTAGCACTGTACCCGCCTCCGCCAGACGACCGTAAGCGTCGATCGCTGGCGCAGCGACGCTAGTTTGCGCGTAATTGGGCGGAAACGTCGGATCGCCAATGACGGAATCCGACGTCACGCGTAATCGGCGGAAAGGACGCGGCGATCTGGCTGGTACTGTAGAAGGAAGCGGCGTCGAGTGTGCGGCTCAGCAATCAAAGTCTCGCGTTACTGCACTGGGAGTAGAAGGCGGCGCGGGGCATGTAAGTGGGTACATACGGCGGGAAGGGGGGCATCGCAGAGCGGGGCGCACAACATGGTACAGGCGAAGAGCAAAGGACGAGGTAGAAGTCGCAGACAGACAGACAGACACAGACGGGTAGACAAAAAGGCAGAGACAAGCAGAGTAGACTAGGCATGATGGGACAAACATATAGCAGCGAACGAACATGCGACAGCAAGAAACGAACCGAGTCCGAACCAACACCACCAGCACCAGCCCGACATCCCCACCCCACACCCGTACTGTACCAGCTCTACGCCGGTTTTCCAAGCAACTGTATCGCCCTGACGTCCTGCGGATGCCGGTTCTTCGGATACGGCGCATAGCGCCTCAGCTGCGACTGCCCGATCAGCGTCCGGCGCTCGCCCGCCCACCCGCTGACGGAGCCATTACTCGAGCCAGAGCCGCTCGAGAGCGTGCTAGGCGCAGGCGACGGCGCAGAGTAACCGAGCGCGTCCGCGAGCGAGTGCGAGCGCGACGACGTCGGCGTGAACGCGAACATGCTCGTCGCGGGCGACGACGCATCGAAAGCCGAGTGCGACGATGACGGCCGCCACGAGGACGGTGCGACGGGTGACGGCGGCACGGTGAAGTCTTCGCTGCCGACAGCGGGCGAGAACGCGTCGTGCGCGTACGCCGCGCCGGCGCTGTACGCGTCGAAGGTCGCGAAAGCCTGTCCGGCGCCGAACGCGTGCTGCGGGTCTGCGAACGGCTGCTGCTGTTGCTGGCACTGCTGCTGCTGCTGCTGCTGTTCGCCCGTGTACGATTGCGCATCCGTGTAGGGGTGCGCGCCGCCGAAGCCCTGCGCGTGTGCCACCGGATCGGCGAAGCCCTGCGCGCCGACGGCGTATCCCTGCCCACCCTGCACGAAAGACGCGCCATGGAACGCGTCTTGCTGCTGCTGCTGCTGCTGCTGCATGCCGACAAACGCCTGCTGTTGCCCTTGCTGCTGGATCCCCTGTTGGAGCCCGTACGCACCGACATACGCATGCTGCTCTTGCTCCCGCTCGTGTCCACACGCGCCGACGTCCACGAGGCGCTGCGTTGCGCCGCCGCCACCGGACCACGAGCCCGCGGGCGGATGCGCGGCGGAGAGCCCGGGGGCGTGAGCGTAGGAAGCCGGGCTGTTGAGCGCGGGGGCCGGGGGCGCGAGGTGCTGGGTTACGTTCGACAGGTGCTGGGCATGTGCGGGGTGCGCGTTCGATAAGTACTGGGCATGTGCAGGCATCCCGTCCTGCGAATTCTGGCCGTGCACGGCAGCTAGGTCCTCCAGCTGCTGAGCGTGTGCCGCCGTCGGTCCCACGAACTGCTGCTGCTGCTCCTCCAAACTCAAGACATGCTGCTGCTGTTGGTGCTGCTGCGAGACGAGCTGATGCGCGAGCCCGAACTCCTGCGCCTGCGGCTGCCCGAACGGCTCCGCATCCATGAACGGCACGCCGCCAGCGCCGACGAACGACGGGCCCGCGGCATATGACGGTCCGGCGGCCGAGTTGGCCGCGAACGACGCTCCGACGGCCGCGTTTCCCGCGAACGACGGCCCTGCGACAGGATTGCCCGCGAACGTCGTTGCGTTGCCCGTGAACGGCACCCCGGACCCCACCGCCCCATCAAACGCCGTGCCCTCCACCTGCGTCTCGCCAAATACCGCCCCCGCTCCCGAGAACGCCGTCCCTACGGCCGTGCCACCAGCGAACGACACCCCCGCAGCTGAGTCTCCGCCAAACGCGTTCCCCGCACCAGCGAAACCCGCGAACGCCGGCGACACGTGCGCGAAATCTTCTGGGGATGCGCGAGGAGGGAAAGGCGGAGAGGGGTCGTTGAATGAGGAGGGCGAGGGGTTGCCGAATGAGGATGGCGAGGGGTCGTTGAATGTGGGGGGCGATTGGTGCGAGAAGGTCGGGGGCGAGGGGTGGAGGATTGTGGGTGGCGAGGGATCATGGAAAGTCGGAGGCTCCGGCTGCGCGAATGCGTGAGGGGAGGGTTGTGCGAATGCGTGAGGGGAGGGCTGCGCGAATGAGTGGGGCGAAGGGTCGTTGAAGGTCGGCGGCGACTGGTGCGGGAACGTCTGCGGCGACTGATGCGGGAGCGTCTGCGGCGACTGATGCGAAAACGTCGGTGGCGAGGGCCGCGTAAACGGGTGTGGCGAGGGCTGCGCGAACGGGTGCGGAGAGGGCTGAGCGAACGGGTGTGGCGAGGGCTGAGCAAACGGGTGCGGCGAGAGCTGCGCGAACGCCGACGCCGACGGACCGCCAAAAGCGGGGGGCGACTGTTGCTGGTGCTGCGCGAAAGCCTGGGACGACTCGTGCGCACCGGCGAACGGGGCGGCCGCAGGATCGGGCGGGGACACGCTGTGCTGGTGGAACGCGCCGTCGTTCGCGAAAGCGTGCGGGGTATAGGACTGCGCGACGGGCGAATGTCCGGCCGACGCAGACGCGGGCGGCGCGAAGGGCGCGCGGGGGTATAAGTTCGAGCCTCCGTCGAACGGGCGCGCGAAGGCTGGCGACTGCGGCTGCTGGCCCGCGATTCCGCCAAACGCCTGCTGTTGCTGATTTCCGGCACTCGCGAATGCCTGCTGATGCTGCTGTGGCTGCCCGAATCCAATGGCCGGAGGACTCATCGCCTCCCTCTTGAGCCCATCGACCTGCGCGCGATACGGCCCGAGATCCGTCTCGAGGCGGAGCGCCGGCGGATGCGCGGCCGGCGGGTGTACGGCCGGCGACGCCGGTACGGGCGGGGACGAGGGCCCCGCGCTGGCCGCGGGAACTTGCGTTGGCGTGGGCTCGCGCTCTTCCTTTACTACCTGTGCAGGCACTGGCGCAGGCGGTGGTTGCTGCTCGCGCGCCCGTGCTGTGCCCCGGCCACGTCGTGCGCCGACGATGCTCTGCTCGCGGGCGCGGGCTGCGGGGGTGCGGCGCGTGCGCACGGGGCCCGGTGCCGAAGCCGTTACTGCCGACAAGGACGCGGAAGAGGAGTTGACGGCGGCTGCAGCGGCTGCGGCAGCGCGTGCACGGGCGTTGCGGCGGGTGCCGGAGGGTGCGGTGCGGGTGCGAGGTTTGACGGTGCGGGAGCAGCGGAAGATGCCTTCGGGGACAATGAGGTCTTTGGTGGCGAGGAGATCGTCGACGCTGTGCATCCTGTCGATGGAATTCTCGGTGTAGTATGCGGCTGGGGGACGGGCCGGGGCGGAGTGGAGTGGAGCGGCGGGAGGGCGGGCAGAGAGGCGCGAGGGAGGGAGAAGCACGTGAGAGGGATGGGCAGACGAGTGCAGTGAGGGGACGTACTGAGGTGCCACTTCTTTGGCGGTGAGGGTTCGGGCTCGCCGGGATTTGGGTTGACGAAGACGGAGTAGGTCTGCTTGACGAGGGGGTCCCAGTCGCGCGGGGGACGCTGGCTGTCGGCCGGGATGAGCGATCGCGGTGTGAGTCGGTGATGAGAGACGTACTCCTCTGATGCTCCTTTGAAGCACTCATAGTAGAATAAGAAGTCCTAGGTCAGATCATCAACGCGCGTAGCAGGAGGACGGGGGGGACAACTCACGTCGCGGACTCGAGAGGGGCTCCAGTGGCGACCCTCGGTGAATCGCTCGATACCGAGGCCGGTGATGGAGTGCGGGCCACGGTCCTCCCAGACGTAGCAACAGCCGGCGCGGAGGGCGTCACGCTCCTGAGCGTCGAGACGACGGGTGATCATGGGAAGCTTGCCGAGGAGGACGGCGTAGAAGATGCGGTGGACGTCGTGAACGGAGCGGACGAAGGTGTCCTGGCACGTTGGGTCCTGCATCTCGCCCGAGGGCGGAGCGGCGAGGGCGGAGGGCATGGCGAGCGGGGGATGGGAGCGGAGATGGTGACGGAAGGAAGAGAAGAAGAGGGAGGAGAGAAGAAGGAAAGGGAGAGGGACGGACTGCCGTCGCACGGACGGCGGACGGCGGACGCGAAGACGAGGCGTGCACACAGCGCGCGCTCTTGCCCTCCAGGCGGTCTGCCGGCCCGGCAGCTCGGCGCAACGCAAACTCCTGCCCGCGCCCGTCCTCGTCGTCCTCCCACCCACAGGCCCCAGCGCGCGCCAATCCGGGCCATGATCGCACCCACCCGCGACCCACGCCCGCCTATCGCACGCACCCACGCACTCACGCACGGGCCTCAGAAGCCTCCAGTCCCGTGAGCGCCCCGTCTGCCCGGCGCGACCCTAACCCCCCAAGATCCCGCCCCGATCCCGCCCCGGACTCCTCTTACGTGTCCAGAGTGCCCTGCCATCACCAACCCTCCGCGCCATCTTGCCTTTTCTGCACGCGATGCCCCGACTCTCCATCGTCCCCGCGCCGTAGTCCTGTAGTGCTCTACCAGTCCCGCACCGCGTACAGTACACACACCTCGCTAGCCGATGACACTCACACCGCATCGCTGAGGCCACCAGTACTCTCCGTGCACACTCCGCTCGCGCCACCCACCACCACCCCTCGTCTTCTGATATCGCGCAGGCCCACCGACACTTCTCGAAGCCTGCCGCCCTGGCGCGCGATCCACTCCGGCCCGACCTCGGTCCGCAGCGCACGCACAGAGCTCGAATATGGGTTAAAGCTCTAAGCTTTAGGCTCCTTGCCCGCACTCTTAACGTCTAACGCGCGCGCGCGCGGGTCAACCATCTCATCTCGAACGCGTGCGCCGACGCCGGTCCCGTTGCATCTCTTTGTCGGCTACACGATGCGCTCGGACGCAGTTGCACCGCGGACGTCAAGCGGCCTCAGACCGTGTCACCCGTGCGCAAGCAGGCGCCCGCTCGAACGGCGGATGACGCACGATTATTTGGGTTTCGTCCGCGCGTCGTCCGTCGCTGTCAGTCTGATCGGCGTACGGGCATGAAGTGGCGTCGCCGGTCCAGGGGCTAATACTAGCATACCGATACAACCACGGTGTAAAGTTATGGTGGCGCTGCGAATCAAGCGGAAGATGGGTATCGCCATGTGCGCGGGGTTTGGAGTCACAGAACGGACGCTTGCGATTGGGCAGAGAACTTGAATGCGATTGGATGACGGGGTCCATCTCGTCGTCGCCAAGCCTCCATCGTCGAAGGAACACGCCTATCAGCACGCGAGGGCGCGCTCCTACCAGCGCGCGTCGATGTGTCAGCGCGTCCGCGCATGGACGGAAAGTGGCGCATCTTGGACACGCGCATGAGAACTATGCGCGTAGTCGCCCTCTGCCGCGCGCAGTCGTGCTGTAGCCGACGACGACGCTGCGTGAGCACAAAGACAAGAAACACGCAGCGAGCGAACGCACACACCGCTGTGCACACCCGCGCAGCTCCTATCCCCGCAGACCGCCTCCAGTCGCGACAAATACGTGGCACGGCGCGTCCGACATGCAAGGTATCTCAGATTGACCGTTTGCGCGGGGACTCGGGTTCAGATTGAGTGAACAGGGCGAAAGGACGCGATTGGGCGGAGGAGCCCTTCTTGCCGTCGTTGTCGCCAAGCTACTATCGTCGAAGAGGAATGCCATTCTAACTGGTCAGTGCCAGTCCGTCCGCGCGTGAGCGGGTGAGGTGGAGAAGGCAACGCACTGTGAGTGTATAGCATGAGCTCAGAAACGAGAAGCAAGCAGCGCGCGACGAGACGTACCGACGAAGTACGCCGCGCAGCCACTGGCAGGCGCACATACATAAGTGTGCCGTCTACGATCGCAGCGAAGACACAGAACGACGCGTCTGCAGTCTGTAGGCGGCGCGTCGTGGTATGCTAAATTCAGGTGGGCGAGGGGGACGCACCAGCGGCAAGGTGTCTTTGAGATTGGCCAGATAAGCATGCCACCGAGGTCGGAAAGCACGCGCAGCGGCCGTGCAAGCAGAACGCGCGCGAGCCAGAGGAAGAGCATCCTGACAAAGGTGTCATCGCTAGCGGCGGCGGCGTTGTGCGCGCCAGCTGTGCGCTCCCAACGTCAGCGGTGGCGGACGATGCGCACGGAACCGGAGACCGGACCCATCGGCGCAAGGCCGGACCCGATGCCGCGCCCGCGCATGCCGAGCACCTTCCCAGATATGATACCTCCTGGCTTCTGAATCTTCGACGTGCGCCTCATGGCCCCGGGATCCCCATATCCGGCTCTGGCGACGAGCATCCCAGGATCGCGCAAATGCGAGCGGGACTTCGCAAGCATGTTCGTCGGAGGCCTTCGTAAGCATGTTCGTCGACGCCTTCGTAAACATGTTCGTCGGCTGCCCTGGGCGCGCCACCTCGCCGCTCTCCCGCCGCGCGCGCCGTCACGTCTCGTCTTCTGCCGTGCAGCGCCTGCCTCCTCCAGCAGCCGCGGCAGCACTAGTACTCGCTCGGACTTGCGGGTGGTGTGCGCGCGCGCCGCTCCATCCAGCAGCAACGTTCAACACCCACCTTCCGATTTCCCGCCCGCCTGCGCTTCCCGCGTCCCGCTCACCTTCCCAGCGTCGTCGCCGGCCGCAGATCGGCCAGGCGCAAGTATGCGAATGGCAACCGCGCGCGCACGCCCCCATCGATAGCACGGCCCTGGCACGCAGCGTTTGAACTCTGTGCGCCGCCCGCCGCCTCGGGATGCGGCGTGCGGCCGTGTATGGCAGCGTACGCCCAGCACGCTGACGCACTCGTGGCCTCCACGCGCACGGCCCGCGCCCCGCACGCCGTCTCCGCCCGCGCGGTCCAGGCCTACGCGCTCGCCCGCGCGACCGGATCTGCGCATCGGGCGCACCTCAGGGCAGGGGTTCTGTCCTGGGCTCAAGGCACGCGCCGACGGCGTCGCGCCGCATGCACGATCGCGCGAAGCTGCATTCACGTATCATCCATCTCAAGAGCGCGGCCGGCGGGCAGGTCGACGTCGAGGCCGAGGCCCGTGCGCGCACGGAGAAGTCCTCGGCACCCTGCAGCGGGGCGTGCGAGCCTGCGAACGGGGGTGCCCCCGATCGCGCCTGCCAGTCCCACGGCAGGCCGAGAACCTCTCCGCTCCGCTCCCGCTCCCGCACCCGCACCTCTCCGCACCCGATCCTCCTCCAACGCACCCCTCGGCCGCGGGGCTGCATGTCTCCTCACCGACTCCCCCCCCACACGGCATTCCTTATCGCCAACGCCGGACGTGATCGGATTCTGGAACGCGTCCGCCCCTTCCGTCGCGCCTGCCGCGCGCAGCATTCGTCAGCGTCGCCGGCGTCCCGAGTACAAGCACGTACACGAGCACCCTCCGCACGTCGCGCCCGACGACCCGCTCACGCTCGTCCCGCACGCCGTCCGCTTCTTCCGCGCCCTCGCTCGCGTACCCTCATCTCCTTCCCGCATCCCCGCCGCAAATGAAAATTCGAAATCGAACAGCGCTGCGCTGCGCCCTGTTTCTCCGCCAATCCGCCGCCATCACCCGCGCGAAGCATGCGGCGCGGAACCGACGAACCTTGGTCGAGCCCGGCGCACGCCTGCCTGAAATGGCCGCGTCGCGCCCTCCGGAGTCCGGGCAACACAGCAGGCTGATCGGGCGATACAGTGCTCCCTCCTTCCTTTCGGACGGCACGGCCGCGCCATTCATTTCGGACGGCGTCCTTCATTCAGAAGCCTCCTCGCCTGCCGTCGGCTTCCTTATCGCGAGATATAGCTCGAGCTAGCGGCGGGCTGGACACGGCGAGGCAGCGATAAGTGTCAACGTTGCGCGCGCGTGCGCGTGCGCGGGAGCGGGGAGCGGGGGCTGCCGAAGCGGGGAGCAGTCCAGGCAGGGGGCGGCCGAGGCGGAGCGCGGCGACCCCTGCCGAGCAACGTTCGTGCTCCGCTGAGACGCGAAGCCGCGGTGGGCGTGGGCGTGTACTGTGTCTGTTACTGTATTGCTGTGGCACAGTGCGTCCTGGATAGTTCAACGGCGTGCTGCGACGGGCGCAGTCCTGCTGTTTCTAATTTCTGCTGGCGGTCGCCGCGGAGCGACCAGACGCAGGACGATGTCGCGCGGGGATCGTCTCCGTGTGCGACGGAGAGAAGGTGCAGGACCATCAGAGTACGGTCCGGACCCGGCTCGCGTGGCGACCGTGACTCATTCCCTACACCCTCTCGCCGTCGCACCGACACTGCTAACTGGCGTTTCAGAGCTACTATCTGAGTGAAACCTGCAGTCTTTGTAGAACAAAGTGGCCTGCCTCGTAAGGCTGAGACGTTGGTAGTGAGAAGAGACTTGGAGGACTAGACGTCTCGCGGGAGGTGACCGACGCGAGGTAGAGCGATGAACGTCTGTTGCGGCTGTTTGCATCCACGATCTGAACGGAAGACACTTTTCTTTGTGCGCGATTTCTCCTTCGTATACGTACCATTCTCATTCTCTCTTAGATTAAAGTGAATTTCAGACTGCCATAAATCTCGTTCATCTGCACTCGCGTTGGCCTGCGACTTTCCATGTACGCCGTCTTGCGAAGCACTACTTTGTGCAGAATAGACATCTCTTGTGCGGCCATTCTAATGTTTCGCACCCACCCTCGCTCCTTCGATTTGACGTGCAAATCCTGAAGAATGCTACCCTCCAATGCCGAATACACCAACAAGCTGTCAAGGCCATCTCGCCTTCAGATCGATGTCTAGACTCTCACTGGAGTAGGGAAGCCCGTGATCCGGAGTAGGGTACGCGCCGCGTCGCCTCATGTACCTGGAACAGCTACTACCACGACGAGCAGGCGATACGCTCCGTGGATAGCCTGAGCCTCTCGCACCTTCGCATCGCGTTGCGCAAAAGACCCTCGTCATCTGATAGGCACCCTTCGCGATCCTCCACACTACTGATCTCAGTTTTTCCATTCCCGGACCGTGATGCATGCTTTCATCGCCTATGACGACGATTTTCGTGGAGCTCGGCCTATTAACCTTCCTCGGCAACCTTCCCCCTCGCCTTAACGCAGATCTGCAGCCTATAGACATGGGCTACGCATCCCTACAAGCCACTCTAAAAGAGTGTGCCACGTTATAGCAAAGGCCGGACGAAGCCTGCTTCCGGTTATCAATGCCGCTCTTCGTTCGACGGCCCCCGGTTCGTCCCTGGTACCGAAGATGTTGCAAACTTTGCTTCCTGTTCGGACAACGACCGGGACGTTTCATCGACCGCCGAGCCTCTCGGTTGTACCTGCCGAACGGCGTCGCTCGAAATTACCATCCTGAACACGTTTGGCCAGGGAGCAACGCCACTACTCCAAGAACGGAGGCAGACTGTCGAAATTACAAGCAAGCACTCTCTGGGCACATACTCTCTGTATTACCGGTAACATAACCCGTCTCGTCCCCTGGCCCTTGGGGCTTGCAACTTGCTTTTGTTGGGACGGACCGCTTGTGTTGGTCAAGGAGATGAGTGACACGGGGACGTTGGCAGCTACTCTCATCGCCTGCCCACGGATGCAGGAGAAGGTGAGACGCGGGTTACTGTACCATGTTCGGCGCGCTCGCATAGCGAGAGCGGACACTAATCGCTATAGGTGACGTTTCGTCGCAGATAGCGAAGAGTGAAGTCGGCCTACGGCAACGAGTTCAACGTGGTGGCGGGTCGTATCAGTGCTCTATCGGATCCTCCCTCGTCTGTCGCCTGCGGTCGTATGGCCATACGCTCTTACCCCGGAGAACCCGCGTATTCTTCACTTCCTCCCGACTAAGAAGACATCGCAGCTGAGGTTGCTGGCCTGCTGGTCCCGAGACGCCGCTAATTTATGCTGCGATGCTTTCTTTACTCGGGCTCCACGATGATTACGCCAACTTGTCGACATCTCCTGCACGTTCTGGCATCGATACATTTCCTAGAGTCGTCTTATCTACCCGACATTTTGGACGCGAAGAACGCCCCTGAACACGAGCTCTCCATGATCAAGCCGGGTATCGATGCTGCCTTCGATGTCTGGACATCTCACATTCCCATCTCCTTCTGCTCTTAGCTCTTGTTCTATTCGAAACACTGCAGACGGTCGCTCGGTATAACACCCTTCTAGTGCACTGTGCCTGTTCACGGGCCTGTAGGGCTGATTTGATTGGCCCGCCTCGCCGGGCGATCCTGCAGGAGTCTAAAGCCACCGGTATTGGTTTCAGCAGAGCAGAGGCGGGTGCGTCGACGATCCCTTCCAGACTCAGTGTATGAAACTGGCCATCTGTCACGAGGACGATCTACACTGCCTTGCAGCGCCAGTGCTCGCCCTTTCTTTCCCCGCTTTACGCAGGACACACCGTCCTTACAGTCTGGTTCTCTGTTTGACATTCTGCCAGTGCTCGGCCAGAGGTAGTCCATAGTAGACTGGGTCGTGGTCTTTCTCGACAGATCGAGACGCTTATACCAGGTTGCCGCGGCGCCATGGAGTCCTCTATGCGCTCCATGGGGAGATGCGAGTACTCCACTAGCTAGGCGCTTCTCCCAGAGCTGCGCGTACCTAGTTTATGGATGGTGGCTCATACATAGTGCGCGGCTTGGCAACCGAAGTACAGGAGTAGCGCCATCCACCGCAAACCCAGAAAGCGGTGTGCGACTGACTGCATATGCTGTTTCGCCATGCTCTGGTCACCTCATAATCTAGATATAGATGAAGGGAAGTTACGAGAATGTGGATGAGCATTGGACGTCCTGCGGGAGGAAAGCGATATGTGACGCGATGAAATTTCTGACACGACTGCTGACGCGTGCGGAGATGTCCGGCTAGCAGTCGTCTTTCAGTGCGTTGTCTTTTATTAGCACGCGCGTCAACGTGTCAACCTCGGCGCGCTACTGTAAGTTATGAAATCCGGTGTCATGACTGAATAAGGAATGGCTGCGGTTTTGAACTTGCGGTCTCGGGCTATGTGGACAGTCTGCGGGTTTTCGCAAAGGAATAGCGATGCGGTCGGTCTGCTTACCCAGCCGTCTCATCACGCCACGCAAGTCCAGAATTACAAATAGTATCTTCGACAGCCCGAACGAGTGTGACGTATAATAGTACTCCGGTTCTACGGTCGTCGCGAGCATGCTTGTGGTCACGCCTGAAGCTTGAAATCCTAAAGCTGATAGCCAGACCCTATGTACAGCCTTCCTTGTTTCGTTTCTTTCCATCGTCTATCGTTAGATAAGGCCGGCCTACGGGGAAGCGAAGCTGTCAGCGATTACTGCGTCGACTTGTTGGCATCGAGCGAGAAGGTGACGGAAGCAGGAAGGAGGATTTGGACGCGGAAGTGGAAGTAGAAGTGGGGATAATAGACCGGGAGCGTAGCTGCAAGTTGCAGCTAAGTACGTACTATTCGTGCCGAGCAAGAGCCTTTGCGGAATAGAAGCAGGATCTAGTGACGCGAAGAACAGAAAGCCCATCGCCAGGTGTCCAATATGCATCGCATCGGCGCGTATACCGTGACGCTGCACTAGCTACTTGCCATTCCATGCCCGCAGACATTGATGCTGTGTAATGGAGATAAGTGACGTTGTTTATCTTCCATAGCCTCCGTTAAGCAGCTCTGTATACATTCGGAACCGACGGCTATAGGACTATACAATGGGCTTCAAGCGCCAACTCAGGGCGTACACAACATAAGCGCCGGTGAAGCGGTTGGTCAACCGGTGGTCGTGACAATCATCCCCTTCTTACTTCTAGCGTCTTGCTTCTTGCTTCTGTTCCCTTTAATCTCACCATCTTTATCTATTTCTACGACTTCTCAGTACCCACTTTTAACTCGCAAACGCGCACCGTAAATCGGTCTCTTAATTATCCCCTCGGGACAACGTGGTGTGAGCACTGGCATTCCGCGTCCTGATACTGTGAGTGTTCCGTCTTTGGTCGCCAGTGTTATCGTTGACCGATGGTCTGGTCACGGTTCCCAGAAGACATTCTCTTGTTTAATGGGCAATAACAATAGCACCTCCATCGCCTCCCGTCTCCCGAGCGATGTCCTCTTCGAGATATTTTCCCATTGTCCCAGCGTTGGATATCTCTACGACGGTTGGCAGGCCGAGCATCGTCTACCCGAACCTCTTGTTCTAACTCGAGTATGCTCTTCGTGGAGGCAGGCCGCACGCACCCATCCTAATTTATGGCGGACCATACCACTGAACAAGCCAGCGTGGACTCGACTCGCCCTCCAGCTATCCGACCCCCTTTCCATTGACGTCTCCGTGGCCTATGATGTATCCTCACCTCCGGCTTTCGACGTGCGCTCGCTCGAAATTCTTGTGCACAGCTTCTCACGACTTCGTTCTCTATATCTCTCCGGTGACCCGGATGGCGTTCCAGAGCTGCAAAACTCGGAAGACGGTGCCGTGGAGATCCTCAGCCGGCTAGGCGCTAGTGAGACTCCGCTCCTCGAAACGGTCTCCTTGTCATACAGGGACTTCGATCAATCGGCCGAGGCCAGGAATACCTTTTCGAACTTCATTGGGACGCGACGACCGAAGGTTTCCAGCCTATCGTTGAGTTTCTGCCATTTTGAGACCCTCGCAAACCTCCGCTGGCAGTCGATCACCCATTTTTGTTTGTCGAACTGCGATACGTCTCGGCCTCTCGAGGAGACCCTTCTTGTTCTCGTCCAGATGCCCGCGCTGAAGTTTTTGAAGTTACACAAAGTAATGTGGCCAGATGCAACACCCTCTAATTCGCCCACCATCCCCAAACACTCTGTCATTCTACCCACGTTATCCCGCCTTCAGCTCGGCACCAGTATCCGGACCATCCATTCCATTTTATCCTACATCTCCTTCCCCGTTGGCACGAACATTCAATTACACATGAATGCGCACACATCTGCACATCTCTTCGCGCCGACATCCGACTTCAGCTCCATACTCTCCATGTTATCCGAGCATTTCTCTAAAGCCACTCAGGACGGCCAGTCCTTCCGCTCCCTCGAAATCTTGGATTCTCCGTCCATGGTTATGAAGATCGGCGCAAGCACCCTCACGTACTCGTCACCCGCATATGAAGATTCGCGCAGCACGAACACGGACTATGACCTTTCCCCGTCTTGTCAGATGAAGCTTGAAGTTCAACGCAGCCCATGGATTCTCGAAAGTGGAACCTACGCCTCAGAAGACCACCGGCCTCTCGTCCCCTTCATGCTCAGCGCTCTTCCTATCCTCCACGGTGTACGATCACTATATCTACATCCATACGGCGAGCGCTCGGAATCCCGCCAAGATCCGACGAACATACAGCCTCGGAGCATAAACTGGGATGACCTTCTTGCACCCCTCCAGTACGTTGAGGAGTTCCGCATTGCCAGCGGGGAGACATTCGCTTCGTTCGCACGGGCCGTCCGCTCGCGCGACGAGGCAGGCAGTTCTCCACTCCTTCCGCGCCTCCGCACTCTGCATATTACTTCAGATGACATACTGGATGCGATGCGACTGCAGGAAAGCGTAGACGAGATCGGTGACACAGTTCGTCAGCTCGTCGTGCGCTGCCCGCTCCGCTTGATTAGGATCGACGCTAATGAACGCGACCTGGGATGGGTCTCTATGGACGGGCTGCAGGAAGTTGTGGACGTGATATGGGGGGGTGTGCTCTTGTCGCGTCTGCCAGTTTCGTAAACCCAGCAACCACCTTTTTCTGTTGGTATAATTTTTTTTTGCTTTGGTTGAGACGTCCTATTTCATTGGTACGTCCGAGTCGGTCTTTCTTGTATGGTCTTATAGCCTATTATCTGCCTAATTGAGGCTCGTCTTGCACACTTCAACGGTTTGCTATTGGGCTAGGAGAACGGTGCATGGGTATCTAATTGACGAACTCCCGCGCTATGCGGAGTACCTCCGCGATCGGCTCTTAGACGCGCCTATTCATTGAGCTAATCAAGCACTCTGCAAGGGGAAACGGATAGAAGCTGGTAGTTTCATGCCAATACAATACGAGTGAGTGTACTTGTGCCATCACTAGCAGTCCTGCACGCTCAGACGAGGGATCAGCGCTGATCAGCGGCGCGCCGTGCGTGCACGGACGACTTGCGCGACGCATGCCCAAGGCCGATGGCCGAGGACCGATGGCCGAGGACGAGCCTGTAAGCTCTAAGACTCGGACGAGTCTGCGCCCAGGTCGTTTCTGGGCCGGGCGGTCTCCACCAGTACTGTGTACGGCGTTCACGCGATTCATTTGCCTTACTAGCTTGCCTACTAGAGTACAGTATAGGGTACAATGTTTCCGTAAAGACAAAGTAAGCGTGCGAGACAAACGCGTGAGCGCGTGAAGCCGGTCTTTTTTTTTTTTTTAAGTCAAGCCCCGAAGGGGCGATTCGATAGTGTATGCTATGCGTGAAGCCGGTCCGACCATACTACTTACACGGGCCGTACGCGCGATCACACTGCAGTCCTATCTTCCCACTGACGACGAATTCAACGCCCACTGCGATTCAGGTGATGCGACCAGTGCCCTGTCGCCGATGTAGTCATTGTCGTTCGTGAAGGAAAAAACCACGCTGCTGGTGCCAAACAACCACTCCGCTCGTTCGAGTCGCCATGAGCCCCAGTGCCCTCGTATACCCTATCGCTTTGTCAGCATCCTTGCCGGGTTGCTTGCCGTCCAACTGTGCATGCTGTTTGACTCGTCCGCGCTGTTGCTGCACCCACCCAAGCCCGGCTCCGCCGATCCGCTGTCTAGCCAGGAGATCGTTGCGCGCTGCCGCATGTTCGATCGCATACCTTCCATCCCTCCTAGATTCCACTGCCTCACCGAGTCCGATTGCGCGATGCCCGGTGCGTCATTCACGCTCGTAAAAATGTGCGTATTTGGACGGGAGAAAAGGTCATCGATGACGACACGGAGGTATCATCAGGAGCGCTGGAAGCTTTGAAAAGGGTGGCTTGGAGAAGCTCGGGTACCATTAACGCGAGACAACTGTTGTTCTCGACGCCAGGAGCGCATGGATTGTACCCGGGTAAGTCCTCCTTGCCGTACTCCCGCATTTCCGTCTAAATATGATCATAGCACTAAGATCGTGGATGCGGACTCGCACATAGGCGGGGCCACTCCCGCACCCGATGGCCCATTCAGCCACGCCGGGTAACTACGGGGCCTCATAATGCCTTGCTGATATAGCGCCTCGGGCAGGCAGCTATCCCTGAATAAGTTGCAAGAGATGAAGGAGCGGTTAAAGCCACCGATGCTCATCGAGCCACCGTACGGTCTGGACGGCTCTGCGGCCGACTGCTATGCTCCGCTGCGCTTGCGGCTTCTGAGTGGCTTGTATACTCTGCTTACTGACGGTACCTTGTGAGGCTGCATATAAGCAAGCATGCGGTTCGAGGATTCATTGTTCCAACAGTGCTCCGATTCCTCGCGACGCACACGAGAACCCCAGTACGTTTCTGAATTCCTCTTTTTCCCCAGCGCCGGTGCATTATTCAGGTCTCCTTTTCAGTGCGAACCGCATGGACAAAAGCAGAGGAGTATCGGTCCAAAGTTATGCAACTTCCTGTTGTCGAGTAGGTCATGAAATAGCAAAGTCAAACAACGCGGGCATGTCGATGTTGTTCGATGGGACGTGATGCTTGAAGCACAGGCATTAGAACCTGCGGAGTGTGCTTACAAGATGCATATATCGTGTTTGATGGAGGGTAGGCCATGAGGAGTTCATGGGGTACGGGGGGAGTACGTAGTACCGGAGTGCGGCAAGGCGTTCGACAAGGAGGGGACAAGGCTCGGGCGTGTGTAGATCCGAGTAGGGGATCAAGGAAAAGTAAGGAATTCATAGGGCCATGTGCATGTAAGGGCACGTAGGGTAGTTCAGATTCAAAACCCTTTTACAGCAACTGGCTGAGATGCATACGGTACGAGCCGGAAATGTGTATTTGGACCGGACCGAATTGCCTAGGCGTCAAACGGCGCCATCGAAATTCTGGAATCCGGCTGATATATATCGCCTTTCCTAAGCTACACTCATGTTCATTCCCTGGCCTGAGGTCTCAGTGACCTCAGTTGCCGAGGCACTCCGGTCCATCGGTGGTTCGCTGTGAGAATATATCCCCTACACGAAGACTGCTGGGTGCTGACGTTCACCTTACTATGTTTGTCTTATGTTTGTCTTCGCCTAGCTTGTCAAAGTAGGAATGGATTCCTCGTTTACCATTTTGTCTATGACTGACTGTCTAAAAGATCAGTCAAAGATGGTGCTGTACCGCCGCCGCCGTATGTGTTCATCACTTAGATGATAGTGTTCTTTTGATATCCTGTTCACCCACAGCGTACCGCCGGAGCCCAAGACTTCAGTCGAGGAGTGAGTCACGGTCTAGTCCTTGTTCACACCTCTGTTGTGATTCAGTGTAGACGCAAGCCATCCTTCTTCGCGCTCGTCGTTGGAATCGACAAGTATACGCATTTGAGTCACCTTAGTGGTTGCGTTAAGGATGCGGATGACATGGTTGATTATCTCACAAACACGCTCCATGTTCCGCCCAAAAATCTGAGGAACCTCCGTGACCAAAAAGCGACGCGCCAAGCGATTAAAGGCAATATAATCGCTCTCGCCTCAGATGAGCGCATTCACCCGGGGGATCCAATCGTCATCTTCTTCGCTGGTCATGGTAGTGTGACGCTGCCACCTACTGGTTGGCCTTCTGGTGGCCCGAATTCAAAGGTGCAGATGCTTCTTCCGGTAGACTTCGACCCACGTACCAATGGAAACGAAACCGCCCAAGGCATCTTCGACTATACGCTCAACATCCTTTTATCGAATCTTGCCGAAATAAAGGGAGACAACATCGTGAGCGCCTTCTAGTGATCGCCTGTTGGATACCGTTCATATTTCTGCTAGACCATCATTCACGACTGCTGTTTCTCCGGCTCATCTACTCGCATAGATGAAGGCGACAGCACTAATCCTGCCCCCGACATTGTTGCGCGCACCATCGAACTTCCAGAGGATTACAGAATAATGCCGTCGATAGACAGCGACGTTCTGAATGGTGACCGTGCGTCTACGGTTACCCAGAATTTCCAAAACGCAGGAATGTCTTCGCATGTACTCCTCGCTGCATGTTCCGAATCGATGATGGCGCACGAAATGACTTACCCTGGCGTTGGCGTACGCGGTAATTTTACCAAGACACTTCTGTCTTTCTTGCGCGATTCGACAGCACGGGGCGTGTCTCTCACTTACTCGGAAGTCATTGAACGTCTACCAGACCTCCCTGGAGAGTATGCACACTCCAGGCCCCATGTCAGTCAACGATTAATAACGGCGGCTATTATCTAGGCAATACCCACAGTGCGAAGGAAATAACCGGGATCGATTCCTATTTTCTGGCAGCAATCCTAAGAGGAGCCGGCGAATGCTCTTCCGAATAACAACAATCAATAGCGTCATCACGCTCCATGGCGGCGAAGCTCAAGGCATCATGTCACGAGCCAGACTCGCCGTCTTTACCTCGCCCCAAGCCATAGAGTCCATTGGCGAGCTAATTGTCGAGAAAGTTCAGGCTTGCACCTCCATCTTGCGTAAGGACGATGATCTGGTGCTACCCCGGACCGCGTGGGCGGCGGTCGTTAAGGCTGGGAACGGTGTTGACTTTCCTGTTGCCATTCCAGCCGAAGATTCATTCATCCCCCTTCTGTTGCGTCTTGCCCAGGACATGGAAGAACAACGTCCTGAAAAGCGAAATATCCAGGCCATCGAAGAGAGACTCCCGCACGAGCTCGCACTTTCTAACGACAACGGAGAAGCGGTTTTCACATTGATGGACCCGTTGTGTGTCCAGACCGGTCTCACGCGTCTGTCAGAAACGGTTTCACTTAGCGAGACAGACGACATATATTCTGTTCTTAGCTCGGCTACTGACTTCTTCTTCCACCTCCGCCGCTCTAACCGGTCCAACTTACTCGCCAAGCACATCGGTCTTGAAGCATTCAGGGTTGAACGGCAGCAGCTTACGTTCACATGTTCGAATGAAACTATGTTCATGCCCGTCGGCCACAATCTGTGCCCTTGTCCCGGTGAAGTCGCGATGCGCGTCCCTGTTATCGATGACGATGACACAGCATATGGCTTCAAACTAACAAACACGACCGACCGGAACCTTTATGTGTGGGTATTCATGTTTGACATGTCAAATCTGGCTGTCCGTAGGTCTACGCACTTGAGCATCACTCGTCGCTACTGACATTGCTCCACGGAGGGCTGATCTACCGGCCCCCATCTGCTAAGGAGAGAGCGAAGCCGGGGCATTTCAACACGCATGCATGCGGATCGTTCATACCTGCGGATGCGCCGCTTCAAGCGCATGGCGGAGAGCTTACGATCGGATACGGTCATGGTGGTAGCGAGCCGCAAATTTTCCGTCTCAATGGTGCCGATGTCGACGTCACGTACTTGAAAGTCTTTATCACATCCGAGTACGTCGACCTGGCATATATTGAGCAAAAATCGCCGTTCGCCTTGCGTGGCTGCATTCCATACACAAGGAGGCCGCCGGAAATCACAGTCTGGGACACGATCCAGCTTGCAATCATACAGCAGCCGCCGGGGGACTAATTGGTAAAAGCAAAGGTATGCGCATACGTTCGCTTGAACGCAACGCGAAGGAGCACACATATGACCAATAACCCTAGCATCGTGCAGTGATCGGAGAAACGCTGGCGAAAGGCGCATGGGAGGTGATATGGTAGCAGTGCTGAAGGTGCTCTCTGCAGCTGCGTGTTTTACTGTGCGCTAGACAGTGACATTCCTTTCATGCTAAATCTTTCACGTAATCGATTGTCGCCCTCGGCCCCGACTGAAACTTTGATCAAGTCGCTCTATAGGAAAGAGAGTTACTGGTAGGGACAAACAAGGATACGGAACCCAAGGCGCACCAGCCAGACCTGTGCGCACACTACTGCGACCTGTCGACACACATTCGGAGGAGGCAATACCGCCAACTACGTCCACGCGCAACTTGCCCCGAGAGCCCCGAACTCCTCACCGCGCAAGACCTCCCAGGTGACCGAGCGCCCCCACATCGGCCTTCATTCACAACACCACTTATTTCTTCGAGGCTCGCATGTATTACGTTGTATAATGTCCCATTTGGGGCCCCACTCCCCCTGGACAGTAAATAATATACAAACAGATAAACAAACAACATAGGAAAGAGAGGCACTCCGGAAGTAAATATACCATTCCCGGAGAATTGAATTCTCCGCTAAGCTAAAACCTACGGCAACAGGTCTTAAGAACCGAGTAATGAGCGGTCGTCGAGATAGCCGACTTGGATAAACACGGAGTCGTTCGATTGCTGGAGTGGAAGAAAGCCGGCCCCTAACCAACAGAGGGTAAGCACAAGCCGGACCAGTACACCGAAATTAATACCTTGAAACTACAGGCCAAAATGCACAAATGGGACCCAGCGGACGAAGTTGTTTTCCTTGACCTTGTCCCGGAGACGGCCCACAGCATCGTGGAGTGCGTACGCCACCCGTAGATTGTTTGCATCTCCACCGCGCTCTGAAAGTTGCTTGTACACCTCACCTGCGATCAGCGGTGCGTCTTGATCATGAATGGACCACATTGTCCCGATGACGCCCTTGAAGCCCACGGCCAGCATACCGGCTGCAAGATGCACGGCTTCGTCAGGAAGGCTCTCATCACCCGTCGCTGTCTGGCAGGCAGAGAGGAAAGCAAGCTCAGCGTTGTGCATTGTCTTTGTCATCAGCAAGGAGAGTGGTAATGAGTCGTCGTGCAGCCTAAACGCGCTCATCGTCGCCTGGTGAGGGTTTTGAATGCCATGGCAAGCGAGATGGAGGAATTGCGGGTGATACGTATCAATCGCGTCGAGGACAGCAGCCACGGTCGCGGCGTCATCGCTGAGGTGAACAAGCCGGTTCGGTGGAATGTGCTCCTTAATGTTCTGTACTTCCTTCTTCGCGCCGGGGAGGTCTTTCAATCCGCACGTCTTACTTTGAGAAACAATGACCATTCGGGACTCTGTCTGCCCTAAAGACGGAATCGTGGAAGAGCGCGAAAGAGCCGATAAGGTGGGAGTGTAGGAAGAAACAATAAGTTCGAATGCCTTGTCTGCGTGGCCCGTAGGAATGGCGGCTTTCCGAGAGCTAGTGTTAGGGTAGATGCCGGCGGCGTGAAGAGGAAGAAATGTGAGCGGGCCCGTCGCACACCACGTTACATGAGGAAGGCGATCTCTGTTGAAAATAGCAGGAACCTAAGGTCGGCAACAGCGGTAAGGTTCATAGACGAAGAGCTGAAGATGAGCAGCTCGCCTGTGTTTGCAAAGTCTGTAATACAGGTTGCACCACGAGCGTCCACAAACGCCCTAGGATTTGAGGTAGAGCTATGCTCTCGCTGGCGCCGTGAGACGTGCGTAACGGCGTTTCATCGCGATATTGGATACCCGTAGCGCGAAGATTCGTCACTAAAGTGGCGCACATCTTACCAGCCAGCTGGGCAGTGAGTTTGGGAAGGTGAACGGGGATGACATGGGGGCCGGAGAAGACGATGAGAGCGTCGCAGCGTGACTTGTGGACGTTGATCATAACGACGGGACCAACCTCCGGTGCGGGAGCGAGCTCTGTGAGTTTCTTGGGAAGCAAGAACCGTTCAAAACCCTGCTGTGCTCGAACAGCGGCGAGAGTCGTTTTGTACTCCTCTGCAAGTGCTCGCCGCCTCACAACCTCCCTCTCGACCGACAGAGGCCGCGCCGGAATCTGACCGTTAATGTCGGTGGATTTGGGAGAAAGGACCATATGGCCCGCGACCTCAAGGCTCTGCGATATGCGCTGTAGCTGAGCCGCAAGGCCTGGGTGCTTCTTCTCTAGTGCTTTCAAAGGTGTGCGCAGCTGAAGGAGCTGGCCCCAAACGACGCTGCGCCCCTCTTCGAGCCATTCTACGGCGAGTGAGAGCCGCCCTGCGGCAATCGCGACTGCTGCTGCTGCATTGGTTATGTCGTCGAGGTGTGAAAGCTCGTCGTAGCGACGGATGATATCGTGCCCGAGCCAGGCTACCTGTGCTATTAGCGGGAGAGCACATTCATAAACTTGGAGGAAGCGATCATTCGTGACAAGATCGCAATTCGCCCAGAACATCTCTGCGCATCTCTGGGCTGCGCGCAGACGTGTGGATGGCGGACTAAATTCGCAAGTAGCGCTCTCGATGTAGCATTGGAACGCGGCGTCGAAATCCTCGAGGTTCTTCAATCGCCCAAAACGCATTTGCAAACCGTTCCCGAGTGAAAAGAGCCAGTCAGATTTGTTGGGATGATCATCGGGGGTAAGATCCACAGCTTGGCGATGCATAACGATGGCCTCGTTGACGTCATCGAGGTCTCCGAGGCGCTCAAACCGATGCCGTAGCGATGATCCAAGGGCGCTGTAGCGAAATGGTTCGTCGGAATGGCCTTTAGGTGTAAGTTCAACGGCATGACGGATGCATTCGATGGCCTCGTTGATGTCGTTGGTATTGGACAGTTGCCTGGTTTGACTGCCGAGCGCGAGGCCAAGGTTGCTGAGACGACTGGGCCTGTCAGGATGATCGCTCGGTGTGAGCCTGACGGCTTCTCGCAGCTCTGTGACAGCATTTTGAAGATCTTCAAGGTTGTGGAGCCGGCTCCATCGGATGAAATAGAAGGACCCGAGGTTGCCGTGACATAGCGGCTTGGAGATGTGGAGATCGGGGGCGAGACCAATGGCACGCCGCATGTCGTCAATGGCACTTTGGATGTCAGCAGAGTCATTGAACCACTCGAAGCGGCAGGCGAGGGTGGTTGCCAGCCCCCCAAGGCGATTCGGCATTCGGGTGTGTTTTTTGGGTGTAAGATCGACAGCCTGACGTCTAGCCACGACAGCCTCGTCTATGTCCTTGTGTTTACCAGCTCGGTCGAAACGGGCCTGGAGGCAGTTTGCGAGATTGTTGAGGTATTCAGGCTTCCTGGGATTGTTGTCGGATACGAGTTCGATGGCATGCTGGCATGCAAGGATGGCTTCATCGAGGTCGCTAGCGTTGTTGTGGTAAAGTGAGGAAGAGAGCAAGCAAGTCGCGAGGTTGTGGAAGGAATCTGACGTTCCGTGATGGCTGGAAGGCGAGGCTTGGATGACGCAACGGCTTACTTCGATCGCTTCTTTGAGGTCAGTCGGGTTGCCTAGCGACGTGAAGCGGAGACAAAGGGAAGCACTGAGGTTGTTTAAGGCCGGAATCAGGTAGTCGGGCCCGAGCCAGGGCTGGTGGTTATTTACAAGGCCAACGGCGTGACGGATTGCCTTGAGGGCATCTTCAAGATCTTGTACATTTCCGGAGTGCTCGGAGCGAGCCCGCAGGCACTTTCCGAGGTTGCCAAAGCAAGCTACCGTCTTTGGATGACCCTTCGGCGCTTTGAGGACAGCAGATTTCATCGTCACAACTGCGTCGTCTATGTCGCGAGGATCGCCAGATCGTTCAAAGCGGTGTAAAATGGAGAGCCCAAGGTCGCTCAAGTGAACATGCTTGTTGGGATGGCCGTCCGGCAGACGATTGGCGACTTGACGAAGGATGGTAATGGCGTATTCGATATCACTGGGATTTGAAAACCGCTCAAAGCGGAGACGGTGTGAGACGCCTAGAGAGTTAAGACAATCTAGTTTACCCGGATGATCGTCGGGGAGGAGGGCGACAGCACGATTGAACATCGCGACGGCTTCGTCGATATCGGTGCGAGCATTGTGCTGGTGGAAGCGAAGGACGAGAATGGTACCGGTGAGGAAGTCGACAGCGGCGAGGATGGTAATTTTAAAATAATTGGAACTAGACAAGCCGCTGAGCATTGTGGAAAGCGCATAGGAAAGCGTGCGCAAAGATATCATTATCGTGCGAAAGGCAAGGAGAGAGGCCGGTGGAATAAACCATGTAGCGAGTTTTGAGCTGGTGGTGGTTCGAATATACTTTAGCCATGATTTGACGTTCGTAGGGGCGTTACCGTCGGGGGCGAGTGCCTCAGGCGGTTGGGGACACATGTCGATTTGTAGACTTATTAGCTGATGCTATGCTCGGTCAGTGGGACTTGAAAGCCAGCACTAATAGAGATAGGCCTACATTGGTGCTTAGAGCTGCCGGTCAAGACGCGTACGGGATTACACGTTGGGCTGAGGGTACAGTACCATCGGGGCGCAAAGCTGTTTATAACGTCAGGAAGTTGTGTTACTGCCTTGCTGATGACGCACGCTCCGTCACGCTGCACGAGTTCTTGAAGGGCACGATACGGCGCCTTCGTTGCTTGACGCTGGACCGCCACCATGGCGTGTGTGCATGATGAATACGGTTGACGAGGAATGCGGTGCGACTCAGAGCGAATTACTAGAGTGATCACAGCACCAAAGGCGCGTCGACTACGCTCGGGTACGTCTTCCTTGCCGTACTCCCTTACTTCCTTCTGAAGATGGTCATAGTAACGTGGACGCACATTCTCACATAGGCGTCGGTGCCGCGCACGCGTTGGACGAGGTTGGACGGCACATTTAGTGTGATGCCGGGTGACTTAGGGACTTAATAATGCCTTGGTTGCGCTCGTTCGGCGCTTCAACACGCACGACAAGTTGAATTCGTATCGCCTCGCAATATTTGGCGGCGTTACCACCGCTTTCCTTTCACTTCCTGGGTCTCGGAACGCTGATGGTGCGTGGAACGCTGATGGTGCGTGCTCTGCGCTGCCGGTATGGGCCGAGCTCAGAGGCTGATGTAGTGCCACTGATGGGCAGGTATTCCGGGCTGAGCTGCGCAAGACGGAGAAGCGGTCAACGTCGCCAATGCTTGTCGAGCCACCATACGGCTTGGACGGCTTGGCAGTCGATTAGCATCCTTCGGAGCGCTTGTGGCTGCTTTTGCTAGTAGTTGCCCATGTTGCGTCTAATGCTTCGACTGAGCCCGGCCCGAAAGGGAGCAGCACGTGACGTGCTATGCTGAGCCCCAGAATACTAATCTAGTAAATTTCCGGCATAGAGCCGATTCGAACGAGCGGTCGCATGAGCTCCAACATGCATCTTATCAAACGAGCTATTCTGCACAGCTGAGGTTGTGAGACTAATAGGTACACACAAGCAAGCATGCTGTACAGTTCCAAGATCCCAGTATTACTGGTGGTGGTCAGGTGACAAGATTAATACCTGCCTCTGAGGCCGTAAAAGAGGTTGTCAGTTAAATCTCTAGATTTATTCAAGCATATACGGCATAGAGAGGGCCGTCACGGTCATAGACTGGCCCGGGCCGGGATCATAGTATTTTCGTGCTCCCACAGCGGCTCGACATGCACCCAAACTGCACGAGCTGCAGTTCGCAGGTAACGAGCGACTCACTTGCGACTCACACCCTGCTCATGCGACAAGAAATAGAACTTGAATCCCTCTGACTGAAAAGATATGTGGTGACATCCGCCGGCTCGCGTATTGCTCGCTCTAAGTCGTTAAGATCGTGGGGATAGGTAGCTCGTAAAGGGGCGTAGATCAGGAAGCAGTTAACGCTCTGCCGCCCTGCGAAGTGTTCGCGAGTGCTTCAATCAAAAAACAGGTGCCCAATGCTTACGCTAATATTTAGCTATAACTGCCGGGCCGCGAATGGGCCAGCGTTTCTGCCGACAGTAGTCATAGCTGCATCAAAGGGGCAGAAGAGGCTGTCTCAATCACATTACTGTAGCAGTTTATGTATCCGATCAAAGTATACGCGTTCTGTAAGAAATAATGACTGATTTGTTTGAAAGAGGATAAACGAACATAAAGAACAGGGCCCGAAACGAGCAGTAGTCGGAGTCTCATTTCAAGTTGACCTCCCCGTCTTAGTCCTGTGAGATAATGCGGTCAATGTCAGGATCGAGGAAATATAGGTAGACATACTAAGCTCAAAGCATTAGAAAAGCCTTCGTCACCCATTTCACTTCGACGATTTCCCGCAAGGCGTCCAGCATTCCTTGGCCCACATCATCCTCATAGCGCCTATCGATCTCGACGACGCGGAGCGAGCAGCACAAAGCGAGCGATCTAACGGCCTCGGATACCTTCCTCCAGTCCAATTCGGTATACTTGCGCAAATCTCCCGCGAACTGCAACTTGCGCAACTTAGGGAAGATCTTCTGATTGGAGGCGGCGTCACGGCTACACACGGCGCACACAAATGACTGTACATGGATTTTGGAGACCATGCACAACGTGTCAACATGCTGTAGAGGCGCAAGGATCCCGTCCCAGTCTATGGAGCTGTCCTGCCCGGCGACGGGTGGAAGAATGAATACGGGTTTGAGGGCCCATATGGATAAACGCTGTACGGTTCGAAGAGAGGATAAAGATTTCATAACAATGGGTATGGTTCCTCTGATCAGGTCGTAGTCTCTACCATTGGAGACTTCAATTGTCATGGAGTGGGATAGACGGAGTCCGCCATTCGATTTCTCCTTCCAGGGCCAGTCAGGTGCAATAGTTCCGGAATCCTCCGCAAGTTTCGTCGCTTGAATCATGATATCGGTGTCATCTTCCAAGTATAGTTGAGAAAAAAAGGTGTCATGCGGAATGGCGCTCGAGAAATGCTCGGATAGAGTCAGAAGGAAACGGCGGAGGAGGGCGGTCCACTCGGCTGCCGTCAAATCCTCACCAAAGACGAGGTTAAGCGTTAGCCAGAGTTGAGTAGTGAGAGGGAAATCTAGATAGGGTAGAATGCTGTCCATGTACTGTGGATTTTCTTCTATGACAAGATGAGCTAGTCGCGGTAGCTTGATGGAGCGTGCAGGGATGAGGAAGTGCTCGTCGGGGGTAAGAAGCGCAAAACAACTCTGCAGATACACCGACTCTAAAGAAGGTAATGATGCCAGGGCGCCCAGGAAATCTTCAGCGGAGTCGAGGAGTCCGCAGTCACGCAGGTAAAGGACGGTTAGTGATCCGCAGCATACATTCGCGATATAATTGACGGGACAGTTGTCGAGCGTGAAACAAGTCATACTGAGCCGGGGCAAGGAGAAGAATCTAGGAAGTGTATCTGCCAGCTGGTCCAAAGGCCGCATCACCCGTACTTCGAATTCTTCGAGCAGCGGCGTCGAATGTTGGCCCATAATTTCGAGGACTTGTGTGAGCTGCAAGTCTAGGGCCGACTCCGTATCGTCGTCGAAACCGATGCCCCAGCCACGCAGTCGTACGCAAAGGCTTCTAATGCGGACTATCTCCGAAATGACTGCCTTCAGTGATGCTGGGTCCAAAACACGAGCCCGTGCAGGCTCATCGAACTTGGGGTAACCAATCCTTACGTCGAAGGGGAGGGGCTTAGATAATTTTAGAGCCAGCTTCGTGAGGTTCTCGTTAAAGCACGGAATGTTTCTCCAGAGTGGTTTGAATGAACGCGAGGCAAGCCTCCATTTGGAGCAGACTTGCGCCAGAGTGAGGGGTGTGGGTAACTTTGCCCGACCATAACAGCTGGAGAACCAGACGTCGTAGAAGCCGGCGTGGTATGCTGTGTACGCAAAAATCTCCTGGAGTACCTCAGGGGGGACACGGGAAGATGCTCTGGAAAGGAATGGGTCCATCGCGTCAAAGGACGAGGATGACTCCCGACAATCTAACAGAAGATGCCAAGGGTCCTGAATACAGATTAATCGAATAGAACGAAGTGATGGTGTATGCAACGCACGATTCCTTGGGTATATGAATATCAATAGTCTTCTGCGTCGTGAGATGACTCTGGCAATGCTTTCAATAGAGTGAAGAAGTGACGGAAGGGTACGCCGACTCGCGCTGAGCTGCTCAAGTACGGGGGAAAGAAAGATTTTGAGGACAAGGGTACAAAGGGAAAGGCTGAAAAGAGACTTGAGTACGTGTCCAACGTCCGACCTCGGCAGACGCCTTGTTCGCCCCGGGAGCTCTAGTCGCGATGCTGTGGTTGACAATCCGAGAGGAGTGTCAGCATAGACAGCCCTCTGCACTATAGTCTTCCGGCAAGATCATCAATCTCACAGTAACATAGCCGGGATAAAGGGCGGTGATTGCTCAACGTCGTTTAAGCATGAGGAGACGAGGAAAGCGGGCATTTTCACCAGTGTCGCCCAGGCGCTCAGCCTCGGTAAACCCCGACAAGTCGGGGCGACTTGTCCGCTGCCGGTTTCACCTTCTGTGCAGACCGCTCGCGCCTGCAGTCGACTCATACCATGCCCACGCATAGCCCGGAGAGATCACTCCATCTCTCTGCGGGCAGCTCTCTGCGCCTGCTTTGTACGCTACTACCTGTGCTGCCGCGTACGAGTACTAGTGCGACCATCCTGCCAGCTCTGACTTCGCCTCGTGTGTTGGTCACAAACTCGAATTCCGTCGCAGACAGCTGCCAACCCACGTCTAAATCGGCACTACGATAGACGTCTTGCTCAAAGGCTACGTGTGCCAACTTCAACGACGCCCGACCGACCGTGCACCCTACCTTCTTTTGAGCATGTTGGTGAGGAGAGGCGCGCGCGTGCATGTACCGTCATCTAATTCTCCGCGTCGCACGGTAGATGCACTCCAGTGGGAGACAAGGGGCGGAGATGGGGTGTCGATATTGGTACGTTGCTTCCTTCGTCCTACCACTTCCTTGCTCACCTGCAACTAGCTCTCTGTGTTCGCTGGCCTAGCGTATCACTCGTATATGCATAGACAAAAAGTAGTAAAACGAGGTTGACAAATTCGAATGTTTCACTTGCGGCCGCCGCGAGCAATCGTGCCCTTGCAACAGCCATTCACACGCAAGCGAGGCAGGTACTTCACATTCCTGCCGCCCCCAGCGTACGCTACTCAATGCCTGGTCATTCGGCGGACAGCAGTATGCGCATACATATATTCAGCGACAGTATGCGCACGTTCTGACGTCGTTCGGGGTAATAATCCAAATTCAAAGTGAACTTGCGAGTATTCATTACATTAGGTGGCCATACAATCGCATTAGAGTATACGGGTGCAAATAGCTGACCAGCGTCGCGGAGGGCGATGGAGGGGCGCATTTACGAGTTCATTTCCTGCTGGGCCTGGCCTTTGTCGTGGCGGACATTACCTGTCACGAGCACCATGTCAGCGTCCACCTCGCCACGACCGGAACAATCTTAATATGTGCACGCACCGGAAGCCTGCTGTTGTTTGTCTCCCGTGACGGCGCCAGCGACCGAGTCGAGCTTACCCTGAACACGGTCCATCGCGCCCTCAGCGTAGTTCTTCGTCTGCGCGGCCTTGATCTCGGCCTCGCCCTTGGCGTGCTCCTCCTTGCCGGATGTCTGCCACGACTCGGCACCCGTCAGGTTGCCAACCGTCTCGACAAAGGTTCCCTTGACCGAGTGGTACTGGCCAGAGGTCTTGCTGCTCGCGGTGATCAACAAAAGCAAAGAAGTGCGAGACACGAAGACGTACCTGGGTTCAGAGGACATGTTTTTGAGAGCGGGTAAAGAGGTGGGCGTGCAATGAGCGGGTGCTGTGCGAGAGGAGAACGGTGCTGGCGTCGACTGGCGCGACAGGCGCGCCCTTTATACGTGCCGGGCAACAGCTAACGTGTCGTTGCTGTCTCGGGCGCCGATGGCTGCCTACTATCAGATTGGACGACACCCGGGCGAGCAAACCGCGTCCACGTCAACCTGCGAGACGAGGCCAGAGTGCGTCTCCATCTCCCAGCGTCCGCGACGGGCGATGACGTCATGACGGCACACCCCGCCGCTGGTGCTAGCGCACGAAATGTGTTGCGAATCCATTCCACGCCAGGACCGGACGCGTGCCTTCCAAGTCGAAAGCGTTTGTGCTCTATCGAGCTTGCTTAGGCAAGGATACCCTCGGTCATTGTCCATTGGCTTTACCGCGAGCATGCTTTCCAGGTGGTACAGCGGAAGAGCAAAGCCGCTGCTCGCCGACGTGTGAAGCCCACCTTTCTGCTGGCTCCCCCAAACACGGCTCTGCTTTCTTCACTTTTAGTCCCATATGGTGTAACGGCTAACATTGCCGCCTTTCACGCGGCAGCTCGGGGTTCGACTCCCCGTGTGGGAATCCCAAAGCCAAACAATGTTTTTTCATTGTAGATTTGGGTTCGAAGCGAGTCATCTCCGTGCTACAATTCCCTTACACAGATTTCAACGTACGCGCCTTATCTGTCCAAGTCTTCATATGCGTATACATGTAACCTGATATGCCATCTATAGTATCCATACATACAGGTCTAACGGTTTTGATTTGCATTGTTCGAAGACGTAAGTACAGCAAGCCCGGTTCCCAAAATGCGCAATATCACCCGCACCAAACCCTCGCATTCGCAAATAGCTTGAACCACGGCCCTATCCCGCCCCATCTTTGCCTGAGCTCGGGTGGGTACCAGCTGTTCGCCTCGAGCGTCACAACACGCTCCGGATGCGGCATGAGTGCGAGCACGCGCCCGTCGGGCGATTGCACGCCCGTGAGGCCGCCTGGGCTGCCGTTCGGGTTGAGCGGGTACCGCTCCGTCGCGCGCCCCGCACTGTCGACGTACCGGAGCGCGCACAGGTTGGCGCACTCCGCCGCCTGCGCTTCAGAAGTGAACGCCGCGCGGCCTTCACCGTGCGCGACCGCGACAGGAAGGCGTGAGCCCACCATGTCGCGGAGGAAGACGGATGCACGCGTCGCAGGCCCGTCAACGACCTCAACGACACATGCACGCGCTTCGTATCGGCCGGAACGATTCGGCTTGAACGCAGGCCACGCGGTGGCGCCGGGTACGATGGCGCGCAGGTGCGAGAGGAACTGGCAGCCGTTGCACACGCCGAGCGCGAAAGTGTCTGCACGGGCGAAGAAGTCTTCGAACGCACGGCGTACGCCGGAATGCAGGAGCGCCGAGTGTGCCCAGCCCTTGCCCGCGCCGAGAACGTCGCCGTATGAGAAGCCACCACAGGCGGCGAGGCCACGAAAGGCGGACAGGTCTATCGTCCCCGCGACGAGGTCGGACATGTGGACGTCGATGGCATCGAAGCCCGCAGCGGTGAATGCCCAGGCCATCTCAACGTGGCCATTGACACCCTGCTCGCGGAGGACGGCAACTTTTGGACGATGGGGGAAGAAGCGGGGTAGTGAGGGTGCGAAGGTGAGGTCGAAGAAGAGGCCGGTGTGGTCAGCGTCTCCGATGAGAGAAAACTCTTCGGTAGCACAGGTGGGGTCGTCGCGCAAGCGTTGCATCTGGTGAGACGTTCTGGACCAGATCTCTTGAAGCCCGGGGCGGGTGCTAGAGAACACGGTCTCCCCGGCAAGGCGGAAGACCACAGCCTCGTCACTGACGAGCTTTCCGATAGAGTGAATAGAGTCCGTGGGCACTCCCTCTTTGGCGAAGTGGTCGATGAACTTAGGGAGATCCTCGCCCCTGACTTGGACGACGGCGCCGAGCTCCTCATTGAACAAGATTTCGACAGCGTTCCCCACGAGGCAGCTGATGTCGACCTCGACACCCGTCCTGCCTGCGAAAGCCATTTCCGCGATCGTCGTGAACAAGCCGCCGTCCGAGCGGTCGTGGTACGCAAGCACCGCGTCTGGCATCGCCTCACGCACCGTCTGCGTCGCAGTGAAGAACGCCTTGAGCACCGCCTCATCCTCGACGTCCGGTGCTTCACTCCCAATCTCGTTGAACACCTGCGCGAGCGCGGATCCTCCCAGGCGCGCCTTGCCGCCCGCGAGGTCGATCAGCACAAGCACGGTGTCACGCACGTCCGTCCGCAGCTGCGGTGTCCACGTCATGCCGACGTCGTCCACGCGCGCGAACGCGCTCACAATGAGCGACAGCGGTGCCGCGACCTCCTTCTGCGTCCCATCGTCGTCCGTCCAGCGCATTGCCATCGACATCGAGTCCTTCCCAACCGGAATACCGACGCCAAGGCGCGGGCAGAGGTCCATGCCGACCGCGCGGACGGCCTCGTACAGTGCCGCGCCCTCGCCGGGCCTGTTTGCAGCGCACATCCAGTTTGCGCTCAGTTTGACACGCCTGAGCTCGCCCACACGCGCGGCGGCAAGGTTCGTGAGCGCCTCTCCGACGGCCATGCGTGCAGACGCGGCGGGCGAGAGCAGCGCCAGTGGCGTACGCTCGCCCATAGCCATCGCCTCGCCTACGCGCACGTCAAAGCCATAGCCGGCGCGCGTGACGGCGACGTCGGCAACGGGGACTTGCCAGGGGCCGACCATCTGGTCGCGTGCGACAAGACCAGTGACCGAGCGATCGCCGATGGTGATGAGGAACGACTTGGACGCGACGGTCGGCAGGCGGAGTACGCGGGCTACGGCCTCAGCGATGCGGTGACGGGGGGCGACCAGTGCCGGGAGCACGCGGCCGAGGGATGTGTCAAAGGGCGGCCGGTCAATACGGAGGGTGCTGTCGCGGCATGCCATTCGCGGTGGCATGCCGAAAAGAGTCGCCATGCGGAGCCGGATGATGTCCGCCTCGAGCAGGCGGTCGGTTACGATGAGCTCTTCCTCAGCTGTCGCAACGCCGACGATGCCGAACGGGCACCGCTCGCGGCCGGCGATTGCAGTGAAGACGTGCTCGTCCTCAGGCGCGACCGCGAGGACGTAGCGCTCCTGCGATTCGTTGCACCAGATCTCCATCGGCGAGAGTGACGCGTCCGCGACAGGCACATCGCGGATCTCGAATGTGGCGCCAAGCCCCGAATCGTGCACGAGCTCCGGGAGCGCGTTCGAAAGCCCTCCAGCACCAACGTCGTGGATGGACTGGATCGGATTCGCAGTGCCGAGGTCCGTGCACGCGTCAATAACCTGCTGGCAACGCCGCTGCATCTCCGCATTGTCGCGCTGGACCGACGCAAAGTCCAGTGCGGCCGGGCCCGCGCCGAGTGACTGGCTTGACGCTGCGCCACCCCCGAGCCCAATGAGTAACCCTGGCCCGCCAAGTACAATGAGCCACGCGCCGGGCGTGATGCGGGCCTTGCGCGCGAATGGTGCGCGCACATTGCCGACGCCGCCCGCGAGCATAATTGGCTTGTGATACCCGCGCACCGCGCCGTCCGTCGCCGCGCCATCGCGCGCACAGAACGTACGGAAGTATCCCGCGAGTGCTGGCCGGCCGAACTCGTTGTTGAACGCGCTCGCGCCGAGCGGCGCGTCGAGCATGATCTCAAGTGCACTTGCGATGTGAGTTGGTTTGCCTATGTCCGCTTCCCACGCCTGCCGGTTTCCTGGGATGAGTAGGTCCGAGACCGTGAAACCAGTGAGGCCCGCTTTGGGCTTCGAGCCGCGTCCAACCGCACCCTCGTCGCGGATCTCGCCGCCCGAACCGGTCGCGGCGCCGGGGTAGGGTGACACGGCGGTAGGGTGGTTGTGCGTCTCGACCTTGATTAGGATGGGGAGCTCTTCTTCTTCAGTCACGGTGTACACACGCTGGGCGGCTAAACCGACGCGCGGTGCCGCATGACCCTCGAACACGGCCGCATTGTCCGAATATGCGGAGACAGTGCCTAGCGGGCTGACTTTCTCCGTGTTGCGGATCATTTGGAAGAGCGACTGATCCTTCTCCTCTTCATCAATCGTCCACGACGCGTTAAAGATCTTGTGACGGCAGTGCTCAGAGTTAACCTGCGCGAACATGAAGAGCTCCGCGTCCGTTGGGTCACGCGCGATGGGGTTTGGGCCCGCCACGAACGCGTCGAGGAGATAAGTCTGTGGTTCTGGATGAGTATGAGTATATGGCGACTAGGACGCGCGGGCTCCTTCGGCTGCGTTCGATGAGAGACAGACTCACGATCTCATCGGGCGCGAGTGCAAGCCCGAGCTCTTTGTTTGCACGTTCGAGCCTGGCGCGAGGGTTTGGATCGTGCGCTAGTTGCACAGTGCGAAGGGGAGATGGGGAAGCGAAGCGGAAGATGGTTTCCTGAGGCGGGAGGGCAGGAGTCACGATTTGAGTCATACGGTCGTGGATGAACGGCGCGACGACGTCGAGGTCCGCCTGAGAGAGCGCCGGGGTGAAAACGAAGGCGGATCCGCGTTCGAGACGCTGGACGTAGCCGCCAAGGTCACATAGCGCCGCGATGTCCGTGGCCTTGCTCGACCAGGGCGACACCGAACCAGGGCGTGGAATCACGTACACGACGCCGTCTCCGGACGCGAGGGCGGTGGATGTGGAAGGGAGCGTGAAGTTATCGCCATACGCAAGAAGACGGTCGAGAACGCGTCTGGGAAGCGAGTCCGCTTGACTGAGCTTCGCCTCCGCGGCATCGGACGTGCAGGAGATTAGATGCAAATATACGGCATCGACAGAAGTGATGTTCGGACAAAGCTGCTTTAGATCGGCATACAGGACCTCACGCTTGGCAGGGAAAAAGAGCGAGGAACCGTATAATACGATCATCTGTACAATGTGAGGAGAGGTTCACTGAAAAAGGCGAAGTCAACGTACCTCTACGCAAGGAGGTGCAGACGTCTTGCGTCTGCTTTAATCGTTCTGACGAAAAAGGTAAGGATAGTCTCAGCAGTGCAGCTCACAGGAATTAAATTTTCCACGCACAAAGGCTGTGTAATACCCCGATCCGCACCCCACCGGATCCTGGAGGGATGGCGAAGAAATTTAGCAGCTCTAATTTCACTGGAAAGACGCGAACCCTAACCCCAGCATTCCCACGATGTTGAGGACCTCCGAATCTTCCAGTTCTTCCAGTTCTTCTTAAATCACTGGTACTGTTATCGGACTACAGTGACGACACGGAGTCAGAGCCACTGTAGATAATCGAAACTGCATCGTACCGAGAACGAACGCCCAACGAGAAGGGGGGCGTAAGCGTCCGTGATGGGGTCAGCCGAGACAGGACCAAAGACGAGGGGCACAAAGTCGTACAAACAGGAAGGGCGTCGCAAGGCGTTCACGCAGTATCGCCCTGGGGGCTTGGCTCAAAATTATATGGGCACATAGCCATACATCTCTAGAATTTCCCGAATATTTCTTCCACGAAAAAGCTGCGTTTAACGTTGGGTAATGCATGGAATGGCAGGGGGTGCCAACTATCGGTGTTTAGACACGTTCCCACTGGTGACACTGCCACTGACATGCCTCGTCGCCCGTCGTTGATCCTATCCAGGACCCACTCACTGCCCCGCTGCCGCTCTGTCTCAGGACCACCATCCATGTATTCAAATCAGAGGGGCATAGGAAATAGCCAGAAAAATCCATGAGTGCACTTCAAATTGACATGAAGTGAAATCAAACAAGACTCAAACTTGTCAAACTTGTCTCCTTTGGCCTTTCCTTAACAACCTGCACTTCTATCTAACCAGTGATAAAGCAGGGCGACAGTGAAGCAGTGGGGGAGTGAGAGTGTGTGCTGATAGTACAAGGCCTCATGGGCAGACCATCACGGCCACAATGCTGGGTGCACATGCATGCCATTTCGGCAACAAGACCCGTCGTGTTCATTGCTTCAGCTCAGACATGTATTTTGACACAAAAATTGGTGTTGATATGTCTTGTACTAAGCTCATCCTGTGCATAAAATTTCTAAGCACTTTGACTATGGCTGCAGATATGGATTGTAATAAATGCTTACTAGGGTCACTCTAATCTCGCAAGAACTTCAAGAAGTTCGGCCGCTCGCGTCTCTACCACACGTGTAACGCCCACAGCAGAAATGGCATATTTGCGGCCCTAGGACGTGAACAGTTTGAGATAGAGGTTGTGCGCGAAGACTATGCAAAAACTGTGTTGTGTGGGTCTCTTAGAACTCAAACAGGGCTGGTATATATATGAGAATACTTCACCCTATGCGAAGCGGAAACAAAGAACAAAGGGCATTTATTAGGTATTTGCACCACTGTACTGATCACCTTTGTTATCAGGAAAAGGAGACATTCTGTCTTAAGTATCTGTTACACGCGTGCAAGCGTTCAAATATGCCGCGTCTGGACGACATGCATTCGGGGCACCACTAACGGAGCTACCCCACCATTTGGAGCCGCTGAATCGATATGCAAGCAATCGGAGCCGATCGACTACCCTAGAGAGACAAGTGAGTCGAGTCAGAAGCAGACGACTAAAGCCGGTAGACTGATGCGCACGCGCTTAGCTCTCAGGGTCTGTAGTCCCAAGGATCTGACTGGTAGTCACCACCGTATATTAAGTAGCTAGCGTGCTTCGCGCTGATCTCCGGACCAAAGAGCCATTTATTCCTGTCTTCTTTTTTCGTCATCCTGGGAGTCGATTCCGGAATGGGTGGCCGAGCAGGGAGATCTGCGCGCCGACAAGTGTCATGACATAGAGTATGGATAGGGGTAAGCGCGTACCGCCGGGTTCGATGTGCTGGGGGGAGATGCCATCCGCCTCCTCGGCGACAAGTGTGTTCTCTTCCACGGACGCTCCACTTGTCTCTAGGTACTCCGAATATGTCTCTGAATGATCCAAATGCATTGCCTGGTCTTCCGAATGTACGTTTGGCTGCCCTTGAACAAGAAGTACTGTGAGAATGGGCATTGATTAGTTAGTGTGGCAGAAATGGTGAGGTCGATGAACGTACAAGAATGCGCAGAATATGACGAATGGGAATACGCCCACGACAATACATCTCTAACGCAGATGGCAAGTTCTGATTGATCAACGATGATCTGTTGGAAGTAGGGACCAGCGGAGGTGAGAAATGCGCCAGAAGAGCGATGGAGTCTCCATAGCATCAACGGCTGCGAAGGGCGAGTATAAAGTGCGATATATCCCGGTCGAACAGACGCGGCAGCGGAGAGAGCCCTCGCGTCGAACACTACACATTGCTGATTATGGATCATCTGAGGCTGGGGAAGGTGGGGGGTAGGAATGCCCTCGGTATCTAAAACACCGTCGGGGCGATCAAGAGCAGGGTAAAGTTCGAAGAGACCATAAAAAGCTGTCACGGTCCGCCCCAGGTTACCAAAGTTCGCAGGGTTGGAGTGTATATGATCTAATATCTGTAATGACACACCGTGTAAATAGAAATAACTTAAACAGAATGGGCACACGCACTTGATCGAAGGTTTCTTGACTATCCGGATGAGTGCCACGATACACCGAAACGGCCTGTAGCAAATATCTACAAGGAACGAAGAAGACGAGGGAGTAACTCAATCCATGGAGTTTGCTCAGACGTCTGTGGCAGCTTGGGCAGACTACGCATTGTTTTGGGAAAGGTGAAGGGAGTTATAGTGATACGGACACGCACGGTAGATCGCGTTATTCAAGGAGCTCCGATTGTATGAAGGATTGCTGGGCAATATTCCAAAACGTTCGCCAAACCTGACCTTTTGAGCAGTAAAAGCAAATGCGATGGCATGGATGAGACGTTTACTCACCTCACCTGCGCCGATTGTCGAAGATGTGTGCAGGATGTGGGCCACATCGGCAAAAGTAAAAATGTTCATGCATAGCACACAGCGTCCATTGAAAAAATCGGCAACCGAGCGGCGCGTTCCATTACTAAACCCAGATCGGAAGACGCTTGGCGTTCCAGGCGTAGAGCTGGTAGACATGACGGTAAAAGCTGACAGTTCTTGGTGCCGTCAAGGAATCGATCCTTAAATCGGGGGCACTGGCGAGCCGAAGGTTTACTGCTAAGTACATAGGAATCAGAGTGATGGTAGGTACTCCAGGGCTGCTAGGTGTAATGCGAACTAGTATCGTAAGTACCGAAGGCAAACAGGCGGCCGCCGGGACGGAAAGTACAAGTCCTGTCGCAGATCTGGGATTTTGCTTATAAGCGGCGCCGCTCGTAAGCGGATTACAATATTAAAGTTTTGAGCATAACAGTTTGATTTGTTGCCAATTGTAAGCCGATTATAATACTGTCGGTTACCTCACAGCCAGCTTGCAAGCGCCTATGAGCAATTGTAAGGGGCTTATAATGGCCCTCGTAACGAATCTTTTGATGCTTACAAGCGTCATAGACTACCAGGCTCAATTGTAGCGATTTTTGCGCTTAGCAATTATAATCCTATTCCCAGATTTGCGACATATCATCCGGTGAGAAAACGGACGTGTCGCCTTTCAGGAAGGAAAGGGGCTCCATCCAAATTGCTCGACTGGAAGTACTAGTCCCTGAGGAACGTTAAGAAGTTCGGCAAAGGACGCCGGTACCATGTGCACGTGCTGAGATGTGGGCGCGTGTCTGGATGACACCGCAAGCGGGATGGACACAGTTCTCTACAGGCCGCATCTCTACGCCGGCCGCGTCATTCTCCCCGGCCAAAAGATCCACCCTTCCGTCTGGTCTGGGGTCAGGAGCGGAGTCGAGTCGAGAGCGTCGGGAGGGAGGTCAGGAGGTCGCCGAACCAGGGTCGTCGGCCCGGAGTGCAAGTCGTGCAGTCGCGTGCACCACTACTATCATAGCCTACACCACTCCTGCGCCTCACCCTCCGCAATGCCCAGCAAACTCCCACCCCATTCCCAGATGCAAAGCCCTCGCGCCTGCCCATCGCGTGCCTGCTTTACCGCGCCAACGACCGCGAGGCTTACTGGTCCGAGTGCTGGAACTTTGCCATCTCAGTGCTGAACACGACCGCACCCGTGTGCACTGGCTCCTCACTTAACTGTGATACGACCGTCCGGAAGCGAGACCGCCTCGGCCCGTATTACACACTACCGTACTTCCTCAAAGGACTCGAAGATAGTAGCAAGCAACAGCGGCTGTTCGTGGACCACGTCAAGTCGCGTTCGTCGTCTTCCCCGTATCTAGGTTAAACATTTTCGATCCTGAGCCTGCCTGCAGCTCAGGGAGAACGGGCGATGTGACAGCTCCTCCTCACTCATCCAAACTTCGTCGCGCTGTAGAACTTGCCTGTCCTGCCGTCCATCTTCGGGTGTGTCGGTGGGACGACGCGCAAACGGCTGTGCGAGGACATCAGGCCGACGTTCGAAGCAGCGCTAGTCACGAAGATACCGGACTCGCCATCGATGTCAGCGACAGAAGAGGACATAGAGAAAAATGGCTGAATTTCTGAAGAAGTTCACGCCTGGTGCGTCTATCTGCTCCCTGCATAGATAAAATTGACATCCCCTGCTCTTCCTAGTCTCATACGTGAACATCGGCCCGACAAATAAACCTATCGCCTGCGCAGCTTTCTCGCCCAACGATAAACGCCTCGCAACTGTTTCTACCGGTCGCACGCTCAGCATATGGGATACCCGGGTCCGGACCGGCCAGCGCGTCGCCAACCTGTGCGGCTTGCGCCGCGCGCGCGTCTTCTCTGCGTCGTCTGGGCGCCTAACGTGCCTAACGCGTCCGACACACGTTACGTCGTCATGGGCGATACAGGTTATGTCGGCTTGTGGGACGCCAGGATGGGTCGAGCACTTCGCGAGTGCTCGGACGTCGAGGGCTCCGTGTCGGTCATTGCGGTCAGCCCGGACGGGCATACGATCGCGTATGCCGTCGATGGCGGCCGCGCGGGCACGAGTGCTGTCTACATGTGGGACATCGGGAGTGCCGCTCTGCCGATGGAGAGGGCTAGGCAAGAGGCTGCAGTGTCACCACGGCGCCTCGACGCGTACGACGCGCATGTCGTCAGGCTTCGGTTCTCGCTCGCGGGAGCCGATGGTGATGCGAACGCGTCTTATCTCACCGCAACGCTCGACAATGGTCGCGTCATCGCCTGGATGCTTTCCCCCGGGGGCCCGCGCGAGCCGGCGCACCTCTCTGCCGACCAGGAGGAAGTTCTGCGCACGTCGTTTGATCTCGGCGCAGGTGGAACATGGGACCCAGACGGCAAGGCACCTGCGAACGGCGTCTTTCGCTCTGTGAGCGCGGCGCGCGCGTAGTGTGTGGCGGTATCGGGGAACGGGCAGCGTGTGCTCGCGCTGATGCCGAACGCATATGTGCAGGTGTGGGACGTTGCGAAAGGGGCGTGCATAGAGGACCTGGATGGCATCTGTCTAGGTCTATGTGAGAGTAGCGCGGGTGCCGCAGTGTTCTCGCCGTCGGCAAGACAACTTGTCACGGTCGACGATGCGTGCGCAGAGACAGCGCGCATGCGGTTTTTAAACTGGCAGGCCTGCGCGTATGATGATGTGCGTTGGCTTTCGCGATGTGTATATTACGCTCGGTCTGAGCGTGAATATCGTTGCTATATAACAGCTGATTATGCGCTGTGACTAGATGCAAGTTATCCGTACAGTGGTATGTTTCATATTCTCAACAATATCATATCCGTCCGAAACTCTCGCGGCTCAGAAGTCCGGCTTGTTCATCTCCTGCTGCGCCTGACCTTTGTCATGACGCATATTTCCTATCATAACCTGTCAACCTTCTGCACCCTGTGCATGAGCACCCGGAAACCACTCACCGGACGCCTGTTGCTGCTTGTCGCCCGTAATTGCGCCAGCGACAGCGTCCAATTTTCCCTGAGCTCGGTCCATAGTGCCCTCGGCGTAGTTCTGGGCCTGTGCGGCAGTGATCTCCGCCTCGCCAGACGCGTGCTCGTCGCGACCCGACGTCTGCCACGACTCGAGCCCAGTCGCGTTGCCGACCGCCTCTACGACAGTGCCCTTAACGGAGTGGTACTGACCCGAGGACTTACTACTCCGTGCGTTAGCGCTCAAAGTCATGCGACTGACAAAGAGAATAGAGGGGCATACGTGGGGTTGTCGGTAGAGTAAGACATGTCTGAGTGATGAGTGTGTTTGGTTGGTTTTGTGTGTTCGGTAGAGACTCGAACGGATGAGTTGTGAAGAGATGGCCGCTCCGACGCCCCTATTTATATGCGCGACGGCCGTGGACACGGCGGGGCTCTGCGTCATCGGGTGGGGCAAAGAGACGTGTCTCGCGCCACGCCGCCGGTGCCGCTCGCGATGACGTACATGACGTCCCCGGTGACGTCCATGCGCATGACGTGCACATGCGCCGCCTCCTGCTGCCAGTCACAGCTGCGTCCAAGACCTAGTTTACTCCATCCCGAAGTCGGCCCAGCCAAGCTAGTGAGAGAGAGAGCGGGAGGCCGAGTGGCTCCAGTCACATGCGTACCTATCGTCGTCGCAAACCACGTCGAATGTATGCGCGTCGAGAGCCGCGTCTTTTGCCTCCGACTCCCGCGTCGCCCTCCTTCGTCGACGGCTAGCGCGCGCTTCGTCCGTCTCCCGTCCGTCTCCCCCCTTTCGCATAGCGCATAGCGAAAACTTCTCGGCTCTCCGCATTCAAGCGGCTTGCGTGACGTGCCGTGCCTTCAGAGCCCCTCTTGCGTCGCGCCGCCGTTGAACGCGGAGCAGTTGCCAGTGCGCGCGTCCCACTGTCGCGTGACCGCGCCTGCACGGTTCCCACGACACTTCAACCTTCCTAAGGCACTGTAGTTGGATCCAGTCTTTAACGGGAAGCAGCGGTGCGCATTTGTCGCGCTCGGCTGCTCATTTTCCAACACTTTCGTGTTTTCGCGGTCTCAGGCGTACAGGGTAAAGAGGGTAAACAGTGTGAAGTTAAGGCCAGAAAGAAGACTTGATGACTAGCTATGATTTGCCCGCTGTTCTTATCGAGGCAGAATCGGTTAATCGGAACTTTGACCAGTTGCCCATTCCAACACTGTAATCTCATTGGACGTTGAACGCCAATCAAGCCGGGCTGGTTCGAGGTCTGATCCAGCACTTAGTCTACACTCTGGCCGGCTCAGGCTCGGGTGCGCGTCGGCGTGCACGAGGAGACTGGGACTCCATGCCAGTGAAGCTACCTGAAGTTTCGCAGAGACTCGGGTCGTCACCTTCCAAAGCAGAAAATTGTGGACCCGGCCTCTGTGGTATGACACGGAGGTGAATGCAGCACCGGTGTACGAAAACATGGATGCTCGGGCGACTCGGAATTCGGTGCCCTCCCAGCCCCAACGCGGAGCACCGAGGCCGACATTGTATTCTTGCCCGTCGGTCGCGAATGCCACTTGGAAACGAGACACAAAACGTGCCACTGCGCAAGGCAACAGCGCCTTCGGGCGACGGAGGTGGCTTATGATGCCATACTGGGCAATCTGCCGCGAGCGCGCTGAAGGAGATTGTCTTGGAGGCGCTGTCTATCGAGAGAACAAAGTTTCCGTGCCGTATTCACCAGCCAGAGGAAGAACGGGCCGAGTTCACGCCTGCGGAAAGCTTCAAAACTTGCTCCTGTTCCATTGACATCTACCCTAGATGTATCAATAACACTTTAGCGCTTCAACTACGCTCCAGTTAATTAATCCACGCACGGCGGCGAACCGGTTCACGGAAAGAAGAATGCTGTTCTCGTCATTTCACAACAAAGCCGGCATGCAAATATGAAATTAGTAAGGGGCTCACGGAGGAGAGTTCGATGGAGACTGCTAGCTGGGCAAGGTGCTGTGAGTGCGGGGCGTTTACTGAGAGCAGACATTCTAGCCGCACCACCCCAAAGGGCTGAAGTTGAGGAAACGGCAATAATTCACCATTGCGTGTAATTGGATGCATGCATATCCAGACGAGGAGATCAGGAAGTCTTGAGCCAGGTACACGGTATACGATTTTATGCTCGAGTTATCCACGTGAGAAATGCCGCAGAAGAAATCGATCCATGTGAACGCGAGGTAATTACATGAGCACCCGGATCCTAGTGGATGCACAGGGGATGAAGCTGTAGACCGGGTCTGCCAGTGAGCGCAACCAAGAAGCTTCTCACCAATATATATATATATCCATTACTCCGACACATATTCTCTTTGATACCAAGAAAAAGGTCATGACTGTCGGGACGAAGATACGAGGAGTCGAGGGCACGTCGCTGCCAGTGGTCGTGGGTGTGGTTTATGCAGAAGAGTGATCCGGTAGCACCGACAATACGCGGACGCGAGAGCTCACGTGTGCACCAACGAACGCGAGACGCCACCGGCGCGTGCTAATTAATGTTCTCGACGCGTCGCCTCTACTACATCGTGCGATGTACATTAAAACACTGACTATCCAGGGCTTCAAGTCTTGTGAGCTGCGCCGTAGTGCTGAGGATGTGTCTCGAGCTGACTGTACGTAGATCGTGACCAGACGCAGATCGAGCCGTTCTCGCCGAAGCACAACGTCGTCGTGGGGCGCAATGGGTCGGGGAAGAGCAATTTCTTTGCTGGTACGTGGCAGAACCACTTTTTTCTGCTTTCAGGTCTCAGAAGACCCTGCAGCTATTAGGTTTGTATTATCGGACGCATATACGTCCATGACGAAGGAAGAGCGCCAATCCCTCCTGCACGAGGGCACCTCAGTCGCCCAGACCATGTCTGCCTACGGTCTGTGCCATCCCATCCCACGGCCTTTGAACCATTTCTTACTCCCCATACCAGTCGAAATTGTGTTCGATAACTCGGACAACCGCTTCCCGACAAACCGTGACGAGGTCGTCCTGCGCCGGACCATCGGCATCAAAAAGGACGAGTACAGCCTCGACAAGAAGAGTGCCAGCAAGGCGGACGTGATGAATCTGCTCGAGAGCGCGGGATTTAGCAAATCGAATCCGTATTACATTGTTCCGCAGGGCAGGGTGCGTGTTTTGTCTACTTGACTGGCTCCGATGTTTCCGTTGTCTATCCATCGCCGCCTGTTCCCATATTGGCCAGATGGAACGCTTTCCACCGACGTTGATTTCTGGGGCACCGCCCTCCTCCCCCGTGTCCTCGCTCAATACCGTCTGTGGCCCGTGGCTAGCTGTGGGCCGTGACCCAAAAACCTAGCTAACTCGTAAATATAGATTACAGCCTTGACCAATGCCAAGGATCAGGAGCGTTTAATGCTCCTCAAGGAAGTTGCCGGAACGAAGGTCTATGAGCAGCGTCGTGCCGAGTCGATCCGCATCATGGAGGAGACCGATTCGCGACGGACGAAGATCGTCGAGTTGCTCGACTACATTGATTCACGTCTGAACGAACTCGAGGGGGAAAAAGAAGAGCTCAAAGAGTTCCAGCTTCAGGACAAGGACCGTCGTTGCCTTGAGTACGCAATGTACCAACGCGAGCTCGAGGATGTCGCCGCGGCGCTCGAGGATATTGAGGAAGAGAGAAAGAACGAGGTGCATAATGCCAACGAAAGGCGGGAGCGCTTCAGCGCGCGAGAAGAGGAGACCCGTGTATGTTCCCTCTAACAACGCATGCGCCCAGTTTTGAACGTCTCCACAGGACCTCGAAAGGAAGATTTCCGAGGCAAAACATCAACACTCCACAGCAACTCTCGCGCGCCAGGGTGCCCATGCTGAGCTCACCGATCTCGTTCGCTCACAGAAAGAGCTCGAGCTGCGTGTCGAAGACCTACGCGCCGCCGACGCGCGAGCGGGCGGACGCCGCGCCGAGCTCGAGGCGGGACTCGCTGTCGTCGACGCGCAGATCCGTGAGAAGGAGGCTGAGCTTACACAGCTCGTACCGCAATGGGACGCGCATCGCCTGCGCGATGCAGAGACCCGGCGCACACACGATGAGGCGCGGGGGAAGCTCGCGGCACTCTTCGCCAAACAGAGGCATCTTACACGGTTCCGGACGCGTGCAGAGCGTGACGCGTACCTGAAGACGGAAATTAGCTCGCTCGAGGCCCACCGCACGGCTCAGCATGCAGCGCTAGAGGCCCAGCAGCGGGAGCTGCAATCCACCGAGCAGGCCCTGCAGGGGGTGGACGAACAGCTCAGGGACAATACCGAGCGTGCTGAGGAAGGACGCAACCGCGTAAAGCAACTGAGCGAAGATATCACAAAGCTCACAGAGGAGCGTGTGGAGCGGACCGAGCGACGCAAAGAACTCTGGCGCGAGGACGCGAAGGGCGATTCGGCACGCTCGCACGCGCTCGATGAGTTCAAATCCGCAGAACGGACACTGTCGAGCATGATGGATAGGGTACGTCTGCTATCTATCGCCTCCGTCGCTCTGGCCCTGAGATGTAAAGGATACCGGTTCGGGACTCCGGGCGGTTGACTCTATTGTGGAGCGGCTGCACCTCGGAGGCGTATACGGCCCACTTTATCGACTCTTCGAGACCACGGGCCCCAAGTTTAACATTGCGGTTGAGCTCACAGCAGGAAATAGGTCTCGTCGTTGCCATGTACCGTTCGCTCTTTCCTGTGTTGACGTTTGCTTAGCCTATTCCATGTCGTCGTCGACACCGATCAAACTGCGTCTCGCGTGCTCGACGTCATGCTCAAGGAACGCACGGGACGGGTGACATTCATGCCTCTCAATCGGTTAAGCCCGAAAAACCCCCAGTTGCCGAGTAGCGACGACGCCATACCGCTCTTGAACAAGCTGCGCTTCGACACCACGTACGCGAAAGCGTTCCAGCAGGTTTTTGGAAAAACGTGCGTCTGCCGTGATCTGACTGTCGCCGCGGCCTACGTCAAGAGCCATGGTATCAATACGATTACCCTCGACGGCGATAAAGTTGATCGCAAGGGTGCGCTCACCGGAGGGTACCATGATGT
>MU273624.1:0-25177 GCA_022160365.1 Vararia minispora EC-137
CCTACCACCCCCACCCACCCCTCAAACGCTGGCCAAACGACTACGCCGTCTCAGAGCTCGCAGACGGCTTCGCACAGATGGACGAGCTCGTAGCCGCGACACCCACCCTGACGCAGCGCGCCGCCTTCGAACGCGTCTTCGGCTGCCGCTACGTCAAATCGACCGTCTGCCGCCACCGCGGCGTCTGGCGGCGCGCCGACGCCGCGACGCGCGACGCGTTCGTAGCGATGGAGAGATCGGAACACGCGATGTGGGGCGAGTTCGTACGGCGCGTCGAAGGGCGCGCGTCGGCGCTCGCCGAGCCCGTGCCCGTGCCGCCCGGGAACGTCAGTGTGCCCGTCAGCGTCGCGGTCGGAGATCGCGAGGAGGCCGTTATGGGGTCTCTGGGCCCCCCGCCGTCGCGCGATTCTCACGCGCTCCAGCGTACGTCGTCGTCTGCTGTGTATATGCTGGGCGGGATGAGCTGATGATGCTAGCGGTGTATGATCCGGGCCCGTCGATTTCTGGGGCGTTGGGTGCGGAAGCAGGGTGAGGGCGTATGAACGGGTGCGAAGAAGAGCGGGGGTGAAGATGTATCGGTAGGATCTGTGACTCTATATCTGTTCTTTCATATCTGTTGTAATGGCATACTACACTGACACGACACCGCGGGCATCCTTTTGCAGCAGAGACTGCCGCCTTCCTAGCGAGCTTCCGTGGTGCAGGGGAGGTATCGGGCCACAGGCGAGGCGTCGCACCGACGCGCGCCGTGAGAGCGCTGTTATCGGACGGACGCCTCAAAGTTGCAGCGGGGTGTTATATTCATAGGTGCAGGCGGCGGCAGGCGCGATTGCGTCCGAGTAGGGGCTGCGTCGGCCGGTGAGAGCGGTGGAGGAGCCGCGTTCGACAGAAATGTGTGGAGTGTGCGTAATCCAGGGCTCGCCGGCCATTGCCGGGTCCTCGATCGTGGCTGGCGTCAAGCTTGTCGCTGCCAGCGCAGGCTTGGATCACATCGTTCCTTCCCGTCCTTCACAGCGTCGCCGTCTTGTCCCCATCTATGAGGTTCCATTCTGATGCGTATTCTGTTCTCGGCCGTGCTTGACTCGGCTGCCTTGAAAAGTAAATCTAAGCTTAGGCACTGTGATTTGGTAGGCTTCTAGGCTGTACTACAGAAGACGTTATGGTGCTCGCATCCGAACGAAGCTCAATGCTCTTCTCCACAGCAGCGTGCAAGCGATCCTGGCGTCAAGCGGTCCTGTCTTCCGTGCGCTGTCCGGACCGGCGGGCGCGCATCCGGCGATGCTTCGTGTTAGCCTGCGACGCATCGCTCGCGCATGCTTTCTTACTCCCTGCCGGGAAGTGACTCCGGTAGTCCCGCCCGAGCCTGACGGCACGAGCCAAGAGGCAAGGCGGGCGTCGTTGCGATGCGTCAGGATCCCTCGCCGCCGGCCCGCGACAGCCTGAGCACGCGCGAGGGCCACGAGACTGTCGCCTCTCCATGCTCGACCGTGACTTTGAAGCTACCTCATGACACGCTTATCCTTTTATAATAATCTGTGCACGCTCTGCGACTGCATCCTCGCTTTCGCAGTTATGGGGATTCTTCGGTCGCTGGTACTCCTGGCGTCTGTCCTTTCACCTTTCGTGCGTGCGTCGCTCGTCATCCGTGGCAACGTCTGCACTGTTGTCCCGGAGCCGGACGGCGGCGACGACGCGCCGTCGATTATCACCGCATTTGCGCAATGCGCCACGGATGCGATCGTCGCGTTTCAGAACACGACGTACCACATCGAGAGCGTCATGGCGACGCACGGCCTGCGGAACGTCACCGTCGACCTACGCGGGACGCTCTTGGTACGCCCTGTCTGTCGCGCTCGTCCGCGCCGCTGAGCGCGTGCGAACAGTGGGGGACGGACATCGCGTACTGGCGGAATAACAGCCTGGCTCTCGGGTACCAGAACCAGTCCGTCGCATGGGATTTCGGCGGGGAAGACGTCACCTTCGTCGGGCACGGGTTTGGCACCTTCGACGGCAACGGGCAGCTCTGGTCCGTGACTGTCCGCATGACGGTGCCGCTGTTCATGCGAGGCACGACAGGTACGATTTCACGAAGGGCGTGAGCAACCTCCCCGGGCGGCCGATCAACTTCGTTCTGCGGAACAGCACGGACTTCGTCATGCGCGGCGTTCGCTTTGTGCAGAGCCAGTTCTGGACGATGGCCGTGTTCAACGCGTCGCGCGTCCTGATGGAGGACATCTTCATTAGCAGCACGTCGAACAGCAGTGTGCGCCATGTGTCCGCCTTGCCTGTGCGGACAGAGAGCTAACAGGAAGGGAATGTCCACAGCAACCAGCGCGCAACACTGACGGCCTCGACACGTTCTACACGGACAACATCACCCTGCGCAACTGGACAGTCCACAACGGCGACGACGCCGTCGCCCCGAAGGCTAACACGTCCAACATGCTCCTCCAGGACGCCACGTTCGTCGGCTCGGTCGGCTTCGCGATCGGTTCCATCGGGCAGTATCCGGGCGTGTACGAGTTCATCGAGAACGTGACGGCGGAGCGCGTAAGTTGCACGAAGTGCCACCAGGCGGCGTACGTGAAGACGTGGACGGGCAAAGAGGTCGGCGTGCCACCGAACGGTGGCGGCGGCGGACTCGGCCACGCACGGAACATCAGTGCGTCGTGCCTTGTGCCTGGCGGGCGTGGGCCTGACGCGTGCCGCGTGCGCAGCGTTCCGCGATTTCGTCGTCGCGAACCTCACGCAGCAGCTCGCGTCGATCACGCAGTGCACGACGTTCTCCGGCACCGCGGGCGATTGCAATTCGAGCCTGTTTCAGCTGTCCGATGTCGCTTGGATCAACATGACGGGAACCGTTAACACGGGCAACCTCGCGGTCTTGCAGTGCAGCGGCGCTGCGCCGTGCCAGGGCATCACGATCAGCGACGTCGGCGGCGTCGTGGTAAACGCGACGAGCGCGAGAGTGAAATGTTCGAACGTCCAGATGGCGGGCGACGTGCTGTGCAACTGAACATCTGGATGCGCACGCTGTGTTCGCCCTGACGCCGACGTCCAACCGATGCCGGCTTACACGGATCTATGAAGCGTTTTGCATTAAATAAGGATGTAGTTGCAGCTGGACGACTTCGATACCCCCTTGCTGCTTCTCCCTCGCAGATCGTTGAATTAAGAAACGCCCCACGGGGCGCCGGTCGGAGCATCCGCGGCGACAGAGCGAGTATAGCTGGCGTTGCCGTGTCGGCCCGAGACCCGACCGCGCGCTCTTGTCCCTGTTTCTCTGGTTTTGTGATGGTCCAGATAGCCGCCTCGACCCGTCTCACGGAACTTTTCGCTTCGGCATCCGCCCAGCGGCGTTGTTGACGCTGACGGAGATGTGATGTGCGCGATCGGAGCTATAAAGAGGACGTGAATCCGCCGACGCTCCGGGATCGCCCTGTGATTTCTGTGCTCGCCCTTGCCCGACCATGGAGACGACGGACGTGTTGATCGTCGGCGCAGGCCCTTCGGGGCTCATGTGCGCGCTCGCGCTAGCGAAGTACAATGTGCGGACGATGGTTGTTGAGAGGAGGTGCGCCGTGCGTTCTTCGCCGTCGGCGGGGCCGCTGAAAGGGAACAGAGAGCCCGGAACGCTGTACGGTAACGCGGACACGATCCAGCCGGGGACGATTGAGATGCTCGAGTCCTTCGACCTCCGAGACAAGTTCATGGAGCATTCGCGCCCCGTTTTTGCTTATGTACGTCGGCATTCCCCCCGGTTCCTGTCTGGTATGGCTGACTCGGCCTCGGTAGGCAGCATACTCCGCGGATGACGAGACGGGACTGCTCGTGGTGCGTGACAGCCGCTATCCCGAGCCACCCCTGTGCTCATACTCTTCTCCAGCGTCAGCCACAGGGCCCGAATGTCGTCGTGTCGGACGCGCGATACCCGTACGAGCTCGGAATTTCGATCGAGCGGATCGAGACCATCTTGCGCGATGCTGCCGTTGGATACGGGACGAAGATTGAGCAACCGTGGATGCCGACGATGCTCGTCGTGCACCCCGACACGGCTCCTGACAGCTACCCGATTGAGGTGCGCAACCGGCCCTACTCATACCCGCGCTTGTATCTCTCTTACACCTTCCAGGTCACGATTGCGCGCTCCACCAGACATTATTCGCCTGGAGCTTCGCCGGGAAGCTCTCCTGGGGGTCCCGAGATACCATCGGAGAAACGCACGGTGCGCGCGAAGTACGTTATTGGTTGCGACGGTGAGCGCGTCTTGGTATTCTCAACGCTGCGGCTCTTCTGAATAAGCTTTTTGTGGGCTGTCAGGGGCGCACTCGTGGGTGCGAGACGCCGTGGGGCTTCATATGGAAAAGGCGGAACGGGGTGCGTGGTCGTCCTGAGTACGGGCGCGCGTCGGGCGGCTAAGTGATGTTACCGCCCGTTGTAGACGAGCAGGCGGTCAACTGGGGCGTCACGACGTTCACGCCGGATACGGACTTTCCCGACACCATGGTCAAAGCGGTCATCGCGACGCCCGTGTGTGGGATGATCAGCGTTAGCCCGTTTCTCTTGCGGTCCATCGGACGCTTTCGGCTGACGGGTTTTCAGTGGATGCCGCGCCCAGACGGCAAGGGGCGGCTGTATGTCCCCTTGTCATCTTCGTTCGACTCGCGCTCGTGCACGAAAGAGGTTTTCCTTGAGGCTATCCAGAGCGTCCTCGACGACGCCTTCAAGCCATATAAAATGAAGATCGCAGAGTGCCACTCTCTTTCCGCTTACAAGGGTAAGAGCGAGATGTCGTGTGCCTTGTGTTCTGATCTCACTAAACGTCTTTCAGTGGTTCAGTCGGTCGCTCAGCACTTCCAGGTGTATAACCGGGTTTTCCTCGCTGGCGACTCTGGTACGAGATAAGGTTCTCCGTTCTTGCTCACCTTGACGCTTTCACAGCGTATACCCATTCGGCGAAAACCGGGCAGGGTGCGAATGCGGCTATGAAAGACGCCTACAATCTCTGTAAGTCAGGGGAGTCTCTAATTAACATCTCATTCCCATGCAAAAACCCACAGCCTGGAAGTTGGCTTTTGTCCTCCGCGGGTGGGCAAAATCCAAGCTCCTCGACACGTACGAAGACGAGAGACGAGCGTATGCGAAAGACCTGATCGCACTTGACCAAGAGATCGCACAAGCTATCGAGCGGGGTGGCCACAGCACACGATATCGAAGGTCCGTGGAGAATCGTACGATCCGTACAGCCTCTCAACGTTTTCGACAGAATGTGGGATGAGAAGAACCGGTTCATCACGTCCGTCCGCCGTCTGGTGCCCGCTTGTGCGCCTCGCTGACAATGCTCCAGCGGAGTTGGCATCGTATATCATTCATCCCTTACCCCCGAAATCCAGTCGTCCGCGCTTGCTTCTCGACTGACACCCGGCGAGCGCCTTCCTCCCGCAGTCATCCTTCGCCTGGCCGACTGGCGCCCATGGAACATCCACGACATCCTCGTATCGGATTGCACGTTCAAGCTGATGCTCTTCCCGGGAGAAATTCGCTCCTCGCAAGATAAGGTCGCTGCTTTCGCAGACATCCTCCAGGACCTGCTCGGTAACCGACAGGAACTTGTGAAGATTTCAGCGGTGTTTTTGGACCTGAAGGTGTGGTCACACTGGACGGACGTCGCGCCGTGCATACGCGACCCCTTAATGTGCGTCGCGTCCCTCGCGCCCGACAATCTCGTTCTCTAGTTGACGGACTGCGGCGCAGAATCTTCGTTGACGACGCGGGCAGCACGCCGTACGACGGGTCCACGATGGACGCGTCGCCGAGCAACGCGTACAAGGTGTACGGCATCGCCCCGGAGGGCTGCGGCCTCCTCTTGCGACCTGACTCACACGTCTCGCTCGTATTCCCTATCTCGAAGATCGGCGCGAACGCGGTCGCGGACTTTTTGAACGGGTTATAGTTTGAAGGGTGTTTTTCGGAGCACCGTAAAGTGTAGCATTGTAATATCTCACCCCATCTCTGCCCTCGATCTCTATGTTTTCGCACTGGGTGTAGCTCGCGATCTTGGCCAAGCGCCTGGTATATTTCATATATATGTAGTTTGTATAGCATGTACCAACTCCCGGTCACATCGAAGATCTGTGGGAACGCAGCATGCGATCTCTCGGATGATCCGTTAGACAAGTCCTTGAGGCGTGCGGAGGCGAAGGTCCGTGGTGGCCGACGCGTTCATAGAGTGTTCAAGAATACTGTTTATGGCTCAGAACACTGCAGTCGGAAACGCGGTCCGAGTTGCCGCACATCATGTGAGTGATGCGGCTTCGTGCATTTTCTGCAGACATTAACTTAGCGCGATCGATCGCGTACGCTCCGCATGCACGCATAATCCGGAAAATATCGTCCAGAGGTCGAGATACTTCACAATGTCGAAAAATATGCATCAGTTCGATGGAGAACGCCCGAGGAAACGGGCTAAAATTGAAGTATCGCAGGAATCCGACCTTGCTGGGACGCTGGACACATTGCGGAAGAGTCTGCGGCAGCAACAGAACCAGGAAGGACTGGCACAGAGTGCGTGACTGTTCTGTCGCCTTGCTTTTGGCCTTTGAACTGCTGTGGGTAGCCCTCGTTGCGCTGCGGAACAGGCTCACTGTCAAGCCCACTGAAGGCCCAATTGCTCCTCAGGATGAGCGTCTTGCTTTTCTTCAGAGCTGGCTAGAAACCAACCCAGGCGCGGAAGAAATATTCGATATCTGGTCCGGGGCAAATGCGCGCCAGCTATCCCTTCTTTCGGCCGTCATCTCTTCGCTCGCGTCCATCGTAACGTTACTTTCTTCGCACTACACTTTCCACGCTCTCGGCCAGCCCATCGTGAAGAACCTGCTGTCCTCGCCATGGATCCAGAATCTCAACGGATATCTATCATCTTCGCATAATGACCTTGTGCTAGCAACACTCAAACTCTTCAATGCCGTTTCGACGTTTGCGGGCGGCCGGGAACAGAGGGCGCTGATGGATGTGTTTGCATGGGAGAGCAAAGTTCGTGGCCTTTGAACACCGCATACGTGTGGCCTCACAGGTCTTGTATAGGCACTTTTCAAGCTACTTAATATGCGACGGAGAACAAAGAGCGGACGAGTTCCAGATGCGTTAGCCATGCCGGGTGCATTCTCTGCGATCTAGCCTGACAATCACAATTGACCGTATGCCTGTGCGCAGACATTCGTACTCTCTACATGCTTTTCATCCTATCCTTTGTCAATCCTGCGTCTTCTTCTGGCGTCAAGCTTTCGTTACTCGAGCAGCACCGCGATACTTTCGCCTCCATTTTCAAGGGCCTTGCAGCCGACCCCTATGCCGTGGTACGGAGGGTCCTGGAAGTGTCGTGGTCCGGCATATGGTCTGATGCTCGGGTCAAAAGGACTGCCAAGATTGGCGTTTTTAACGAGTCCATCTTTTCGCATGTCCGTAGCCCTGTTCCCTGCTATTATAATCGCCTTTCTTGAGCCCTGGTTTTAGATCGTCAAGTTGTATGAACGATCGCAGCCGGAGGGTCCAGAGGAAGACGAAGTCCCAGCGGATCTTGTCCATCATTTCCTTCTGGCCGTTTGTACGCGCCCCCATACTGGTGTATGCTTCCGTGACCGCGGGTGGTATCTCCGCGAAATAGACGAAGTACGCACGACCCCTGAAGACGCGGAAGATGCCAGTCCTAAGAGCGGACGCTTACACAATCGTATCCTCGCGAACGTTTTGAAGGGCCTCAAAGTGAATGATGACGCGCGCCAGCAGGAGCTTGCGTTGAAGATACTTGCCTCGTGCCCTGAGCTTGTCGCGGGGTATTGGCCAGCCGCCGCGCTCACCCTTGAGCCGCGCCTCTCCTCGAAGTGGATCGCAAACATTGCGTTCTTTGGCTCCGTCATCTCCCTACACATCCCGGAATGGTCGTTCTTCATACCAAACGGAACCCTTTACCAGCCGACACCACCTCCTCTCTCCTCCTTTCTCGAGAACGTACTCCCTTCTGTCAACATCAAGGCGCACCTCTCGCGCGGTCTGCAGTCTACATCGCCCCTTGTGCAGCACTGCACGGCTCTTGTTCTCGCGAAGTGTCTGGAGAAGTATGCACGTGTTCTGAATGTCATGCATAAGATTGAGGCCGTGCTCGAGGAGGACGCGGAGAGCGGGCAGTGGGGAAGGAGACGTCGCGACCTCGAGTGCGAGATACGCAGACGAGTGCCAGAGTTCCAGGTCATTGTTGCTGCGTCACAACAGCACCGTGCTGGTGATTTGACGAAGAGGAACGTGCCGCCATCAAACGATACGCAGGTCGCATTACTAGCCGAGAGCTCTACAAGACTGCTATGGCTATACCATCACTGCCTGCCCGTCCTCGTTGAGGAGACGAGGTTTGATGTTGGAAAACTTGTGCAGAATCTTGCCGATGAGGAAGGGAGGCACCAGGAGGGAGTTGCGGGCCTGTATACGCTCAGGCAGCTCCATATCCTCCGCTTGCTGCGGGAGAACGATCAATTCGTGTGGTCTGGGAAGACTGGTATAAATGGATCCTCTTCAATGGTTCTTCTGTTATTGACGCATGTTCAGGTCGTCGTACTCATCTCTATGTCCTACTCACTCGCTACGCTAAGACGACCGTCCCTGCAATCCGCATCGCCGTAGAGTCTCTTCTCCGCCGCGTTCTCTCCACCAGTATTCTCTTCCAGCACGACGCCGACGAAGTCCACTGTTGGCTAGGCTCGCTCCCCGTGCTCTCCCGCACCTCTGACGCGGAGTCCCCCGACGGCACCGTCCTCGGAGACGAGCAAGAAGCCATCATCACATTCCTGGACGACTGCTTCCAGCGCTGCATCAAGACGCCCTATCGATATCTTGACGAGCTCGAAGCGCTCAACGAGGATGCCGGGAATGCGTTCCAACTCAGTCCGCTGGTCATGACCGTCCTCGAGCAGCTCCGTGCCAAGCTGAGCGCTAGCTTGCTCTCCGTCTCAGACGCGCTTGCGCTGGCCAGCTTCGTCCGTCGTCTGTTACTCAGTTTCGCAGGCAAGCTGGAGACGTTGGGGGTGCTTGAGCGATTGACGGAGGCTGTCCGCGAGGCTATGGCACCGGAGAAGCTGCCAAACGGATCTTCGGTTGTCAGTAATGCGATCGAGCGCGAGACGGGTATGCTTTCCGAGAGTATACGCCGCTTGTCGGATACATTCGAGCCGATCCCCGTCCCGGGCAGACAGACTGCCGCGGTGCAAGTGTTCCTAGAGAATATCGAGAAGCTGCGGCCTCGTGCGTTCCTTTCCCCCTCCTCCTTGCTACATTACTGATGAGCCCGACTACTGCAGCATCATCCGTGGAAGAAGGGGAGAAATCAGCGGCTGAGTTGGTAGACTGGCTCAGACTCGTCGATCGTCCGCTTCATCCGACAGAGATTCTACGGCTTATTCAAGCTGTGCACACGTTCCACGCGCCGACAGTCGTACAGCTGTGGCAGTACGTGGATCTGCGCTATTCTCCTTTGCAAGTAGATGGGTTCTTCGCCTCGCTCGGAGACTTGCAAGACACGTGAGCCGTGCAACCGAGGCTACTGTTAATATTCTAATTCATAGCGCAGGATTCCCTTCGACTGTTGGCTGCTTCATTCTCCACCGTCTTCCTTCGAATCTTTTGAACGACGGCAATTAGTCGCCAAGGCTATCTTCGACCAGCCTGCGTCAGGATTCCAAAGCATCCTAGCGGCTTTACGCCTTGTCTATCATTATCTGTCTTCTTCTCCCGGGAAGAGAGAGTATCTCCTGCTGGTTTCGATTATCGTTCAAACGGCTATGGCACATTTTTCCTCGCAGCAGATGGACACTCTCAAGGAATCCATCTTTGGCGCCGTTATTATCCGCTCACTTTGCCAATCCAACCGTGAACCCGATATTTTGCAAGGTGTGTTACCTTCCGCCCCGGTGATAGCTGGCCTGAACACCATCCAGGCTTGGAAGAACTCTTGAGGACTTGCATCGACGTCTCGCGCCCGTCAGACGTAGAGTTAGTAGCGACATTTGCAGGGGCGTGGGCAGCCATCACGCGAGATGGTCTCGCTACAAACGACCTCTCCGCGGTATGTGCAGAGGTGTAATTTCTTCATGCATTGATGGAAGAATGCCCTAGATATGCGTGTGGGTGCCCTACATGAATGACGAAGACGTCTTCGTACTGTTGGACCGAATGCAAGCTTCGCCTGCAGACCATGCTCACGGGGGTTTCCTCAAACTTCTCGAATCGCTAGTGAAAACCGTCCAACGCGTGGTTGTCAAACCAGAGACTTCCGTCATCAAGGAAGATCGCCTACGGAATCTCATATCCTTTTATTCTCGCTTCCCAAACTTCCGTAGCATTGAACACGCCATATCTACCGCTCTCGGCGCGTCCTTGCCCCTCGGCCTTGACGAGGAATTGGCACGATCTTTCTCGAGCAAAGCACTGTCCGATATTGTCTCGTCTGCGGTCTTGCGCTGGAAGCGACAGAAACAGTTAAGGGAATGGTACAGCATGGCGTCGACGTTCATCGAGCAGGAGCCTTGGACGAACGACACGGCCTCGATCGCGACTAAGCTGGCGCGTCTACATCCGGCTTCTCGCCAAGCTCTATGGGAGCTCCTCAGCTCACCCCGCTCTTTGGAGCTAGGAACTAGTCACCTTGCTCACTGTATCCGCGCATGCCTGGATTGTGGTTCACCCGTGTTGTCGAGCGTCGTGGGAACATCATCCGAAATATGGTCTCAGCATTTCTCTCGCGTGCTCGAATCCTTTCTCTCCGTGAAGAAACGGGAAGATAACCGGACATGTTTGAGGATCGCTCTCTGGCTTATGTTGCTCCATCTCTCTAAATCTAGGCCTGACCTTCATGGGATCCTGAACGAGCGGGTTTCCTCACTGTCTAAGAAGGACATCAGCGTCGACATCATCCGGCTCGTCAGAGACTTATCGGACGACTCAGACCAAGTTGACGCGATACGGTCGTCCATGGTTGACCAAGGACTGAAGTGGGCCGCTCATATGTTTGCGGGGTCTGGGGAGCTTGACGGGCCTGCCGTTAGTGCGCTTGGTCAGTTAGGGATTTTGCTTGTGGGCACGCGTTGACACACCACGCAGGTCTCCTAGGCGAAAAAACGACTGTGAAGGCGCACCTCCTTGACCCGGTCATTTCCACTGTCGTCCAGAACCGACTGTCGGAGGTCGTCGCGCTTGAATTTGTACGGAAGCTCCTCTCACGGACACAGATGAAGGCGAGCTTGTTGACTTTTCTCAACTGACTTGACTTTGAACGAACTTTTACAGCCAGTCCTTGTCAACCGCCACCTGCAGAGTATCATCCGGCATCCCTCCTTTTACAAGCACGCTTCCCCCTCTTCAAGCTCCCACGGTCCTCTCATACACCTAGTCCATGCGCTCTTTCATCTCCACCCAACGAACACGTGCCAGCCAAGTCACATCGCCCCACTATCGGTAGCATATGGCGGCTCTCAGAGCGAAACCGACAAGCGGCTTCTGGGGATATTTCGTCTATACGAAGAGACGCGCAAGACTTCCGCTGCGCCCTTTCTTGCGCGCTGGTCGATATCCGATGGCAGTACTACCACGTCTGCACAGGCGATCGCGAACCTCGACCCCGGCCAGGTTTTCCGCACATGTCTCGTGTTCCCTGCACAAGAGAAGGAGACAGTTCTCTTGGATAGCGTCCGGGACTCGCAGCTCACTTCCCAGCAGCTATACGATCCGTTCTTTGTGCTTTCGTTGTGCGCTCAGATGCTTGTCGAGTTTCCACCCTACTCTGCAGCGGAGTGGCTAAGCTTCTTTCGGACGAACGTCGTTAGCTTAATCATCCGTGGACTTTCTTCTGAGGATACACCTGTGCGCCAGATCGCCGCGGCGCAACTCTCCGTGCTGTCCACTCTACTCGATGTTCGTCTTTCCCCCTTCATTCGCATGCAGATGCTGACGTTACTGCAGAAACAAGCATCGGATTTCCAAGAACGGCCGCATGTCCGCTACATGCTCGATTTGCTTAAAGACAGTATCAAGTACCTGTCTGATACTGACACCGGCGCACCGTCTCGCATTCCCGCCTTCACTACCCTACTCCTTGCACACGCTCTCCGTGCCGTCTTCTACCCGGCAAACTTCATTTACCCGCCCACCGCACGCTTCCTGCTTCAACGTCCGGAGCTGGACATGTCGGACGTCCCGATGCTATACAGTATGCTTTACAGCGCAACCGGCGAGTGGAAGAAAGAAAGGGGATGGATGCTTAAGTTTCTTGCGGATGCAATGCTAGGCGCAGAGAGGGCTGAGTGGGGGGTGTTCAAGAGGAGGAGGACGTGGGATTTGCTTGCGAGTCTGTGGACGAGTGGCAGTTCCGATCGAGTGCTCCGGATGGGTATCGTTGAGGTTAATCATGCCGTGTGTCGGCTATTTGCTAAATGCTAACAGTCTATTGACAGATTCTGCTCAATCTCACGTGCAGCCGCCACATCGTCACGTCATTGGTACTCAAGTCCGCCCTCCTGGCGTGGATGGAGATGACATTGCTGGCACCGCAGGGTGATCTGCATTTCGTCTGGCTGAAGGTGCTCGAGAACATCTTGATGAGTGCGGATAGCGCAAAGCTGGATGCTGTAACAAGTGGGGCGTGGAAATCAAGCATTGGGCGTTGTCTTGGTGCGCTGCTGGAGCGCACTGGAGGTGTGTCATTTCTCGCAAGCAACTAAATTGATGATGCGAACAGCTGTGTAGGGTATTCGCCCGCGGGGAGCTCCGTTCTGCTCGAAGCACGAGTTTTGCTTCGCCTTGCGCAGCTTCCAGGAGCACCTGTCCCATCAATTTCTGCGCTGCTTTCCAACTGCATCTCAAGACTAGAGAAGTTGGAAAGGGTGACCAAGTTTGAAGCGCCTCTTCAACTTTCTCCGGAAAGTAATGCTTCGAAATTACACACGTCATACACCGCTCGTGGTGAGCCTGGACTCTCCGACGTGGAGAATTGGGGCCTCATAGTCATCGCGCTCTGGAGAGTGGCTATGTTACAGAGTACGGGTGGACCGGCATGGGAGACTATGACGGCGCGGATGCTCATTTTGCGCGCGATGGTTGAAGACGGATGCACAGAGGGAGAGTGGGTACGTAAAGAGATAGCCGATGCCCTCATGCAAAAATAGATGAATATGTACAGCGGGTTCTGGTGCCTATAGTTTTGGCTTGGGATGCACTTGTATCGAGAGGATCCTTTGAATTTCGTGTGCTAGGCGGTCTGGGGCGACCTGCGGGATCTATGACCTACGTGAACGCTCGGACGAGCTAATGTAAGGCAGGAGACATACTATGTGACCGATGTCTTTCATAATGCTGAAAGAAGCGAACTTGCATCCAGACGTGGGATCACAGAGGGCCTCACGCGTCTGTACCGGGCTGCCAGTAATGTAGCCACTTAAGCGAAAGGGACAACAGAGCAGGAGACATACATAAAATCCGCAATCTCGCCAAAGATGGCATGGACCGGTCCTTCTTTACATATGCTTTTCAACAACGGCACCGAATCCAGCGGGCCGTCGATGTCCTTGTACATTCCCTGTAGGTACTATCAGAATGCGCCACAAACGCGTGTGCAATGATACACACTGCTTCTTCGTCACGGGTACAAGCAAGCGTCACGCCGCTGTATGACATTCGCGCATCGCGCCTTCCGGAATGATCTCGTAGACCAAACTCCTGTGATAGTTTTTGGCCATCAGCGTCAGTGCGATACCCGGCGTGCGCACCAGGAAAGAATCAAGGACGCGGGAGTCCCAGCCCGACCTCTTGAAAGCAACCCGCGCTTCCTCCCGGCTCGGCCACACGTCCCGCCGCTCGTAAGCGCCTACGACTGCCCTACGTCGAAATTCCAGAAAATGGATAGCAGATCCGGAACCGGCAGTCATCGCGGGCTCAATGATGATATGTAGGCGAAACTTCAAGCGTGGTTCGAGGACTCGGAGGAAACACCTGCCGGAGCAATCAGTTAGGGGACTAAGAAATGCGGATCGGGTACGACTGACGACGCAACTGCTCCAAGCGAGTGACCTACGAGGGCGAGGCTCCCTGGGTGCTTTAGCTGTGAAAATGGGCCGGAAGTAAGGAAGCGGTGGACTGCGAGGCCGTACTTGCGGCAGCCGACTGCCGTATGGCCTACTGTAAGTTTATACAATAAGAGCGAAGGAACGCGACCCACATCGCCCGCTGTGTGCCGGGTGGCAAAAGTAATCTTCGTTAAGGACCGCAGACGAGCCGTGATTGGGACATTCAATGACCCATGCTTCACGTATCTGGACTGGAGAGCGACTATCACGAGAGATCCGGAACAGGGAATCCAGTGTCGGCTCCCAAACTTCCTTAGGGAAACTTGTCGAATGGAGACAGATCAGAGTGAGCGAGCAGTTATCAAGTGGGGGATACTGAGGCTCTGAATAGCGCTTGGCGGTTATGAAGAGAGGGTATGTATCATCAGGAGGGTGCACGAAACTGTCCACTCGCGGAAACATTCCGAGACAACCTTTAGGTAGTAGTATTTTCTCGTCCGCTTTCTCGCTAATCCGCAATTCCGAAGCGGACTTTACGAGCGTCTTTGGTAGGAAAGAGGTGCTTTGAGCTGTGAAGGGGGAAGTGAGGTGAGTGAAAGCCGAGTGAGAGGTAGGGTGATGGGAGCGGTTGCGTACTGCGGACCGCCTGCTGATATCGAAGAGATATATAATCTCATGACACGCATTTTGAAATAAGCAGCTTAGATTCGGCGACCATTCGAGTTCGGAAACCGCACGGCCACGATGGCGGTTATCTCAAAGGTTGGACCGTCTCCTGTCAGGACCTGTTCGGCGCCAGGAATGTCGACAGGACGCCCTCAACATGCCGCGTTAAACTTGTCCGTTGATATCATGAACCACTTAAATCGAAATTAGCGGTATAAAGAATAGTGAAAGGCTTGGCAAAGGTCGCGGCCGCCGTCATTTAAATAAGTTACCATCTCGAGTGGCGGTGTCTGCTCACGCACTGAGCTGATGTCGACATCAGTCCATCAACGGGATCTTGGGACTCCAGCCCGATTCAGGCACGAACATTTCGGCTCTACTCTTCCGACGTACATGCAATTCCCGTCGGCTCGCGCCGCCTCATACACTCCTATTGCTCCCCACTCTTGTTTCTTTTCCGCTTTGAAGTGAACTTGCGCGATAGTGCCGGGTCATGTACAGGCGTGCTTACAGACGAATGGCTTGTACACAAAAAAATCAAATACGGAGAGATCTTGGTGACTTTTCTCTGTCCTTGCCTCTGTCTATCAGCAACCTCCGTTGACACACTGGGCGCAGCCTCCAGCACCGTGACGGTGCCGCATGCGCCGCCGCCGACGTTGACATTCGCGCGGTGCGTGAGCAGAAACTTGACCATTGCAGCATCGCCCAGTGCTGCCGTGGCCTGAAGTACAGTACCATGTCCACGTCCGCGTACTAGTAAGCAAGAAGAGCCGCGCAACCTTGATGTGGCCGTTGGAGTAGGGGTAGCACGTGATCTAGAGTAGTAGATACGCGCCGCGTCGCCTCGTGTACATACCACTACCGTGACGACGAGCAGGCGATACGCACCATGGATAGCCCCTCGCACCTTCGCACCGTGCAGCGTGGCGGCGATGAGCATTGTGCCATACTGCTCGTCGCATGCGCCGGCATCTACCCTCCGCGCGAGAAGCAGCCGGGCGACCTCTGCGTGCCCGCGCGCGCGGCAGCCTACGCCTGAGCGCGGTGCGGTACCGGCCCGCACTGGCACGTACGTCCGGGTTCGCGAGCAGAAGTTGAACAGCACTCGCGTGGCTTTCGCGCGCGGCGACCTGTGAGCGGTGCCGTAGTAGCCGCTGCGGTCGAGGAGCACACCGTGCTCAAGCACTGGCAGCGCGACCGTAGACGATCGGTCGCGGAGAGGCGCGAACCCGATGATCCCGGCGCACCACTGGGCTTAGCTCAGGATGTTCGCACGGAGCACGTCATCCGCAGAACCATTGGCGACGTCGACGACAACGAGAATCTTGTCGGAGGCCCGCAGTTCATCTTGCAAGTCGTAGAAGTCCTTGGCGGATCCGCGAGCATCCGAGTGACACAATGTCGCGGACGAGCTGTGCGAGCGCCATGATGTCTCCGACGGCACTGCATGAGTATGGGGAACATGGGGCGTGGCCACGAAAGGCTTGACGAAAGGACGAGTGGAAAGAAGCATTGAGAGCTGAGTCACACGACATTATTGTTGGATGTAATAGAGTGATAGTGCCGGAAGGTCAAGGACGTGAGTACGATAGTATTAGCGAGTAACTTTGTACAGTGCTGAGTGAATATCCGTGGGAGGAGAGAGTAGGACTAACTTATAGGGTGCGAAAGCGCGAGCAGCCGGTTCTAGGGAGCGTGGTCAAAAACATTAGAACACGGTGAGTGGCATAACTTACGGATTTTCCGGTCGTGTTGCAGGACCGCCACGCTGGCGCACCCGACACCGGGCCGCAGTCGATTCGTTCCAAACTCGGCATACGCTTCACCCTCCAGCTGTTTCAACCTCTTCCTCCTCCTCGTCGACCGTCCCTCATCACGACGACCATTTCTTACGAGTACTCACGAAATAGCTGACGCTGGCCGTCGAGAATCGACCCATCAATCATTATGTCGTCGCTGTCAGAAGGCGGCGGCATCGCCCCGCCGCCGGCAGTCAAGAGCCTTCGCTCAAAGTTCGAGCAGCTCGCTCACACAGAACCTACCCCGCCGCACCCGCCACCTCCACCACACACTCCTCGACCCTCTCATCATGCCCATAACAGCTCAAATGGCTCGTCGAATCTCTTCCTGCATCCCGACTCTTCGGGCGCGAGGCCGCGCGCGCTGTCGAACCCACAGGATTCACCGCTAGAACAGAATGACAGCCACTCGCCTCGCCATCTCCGCAATGCGTCCTCATCATCGGATCTCAAACGCAAGCCACCCCCGCCACCGGTACCGAGACGACCGTCGCCTTCGGTGTCCCCGTTATTGCGACCGAGCGTTGGTGGCTCGGGTTATGCGTCGGATGCGTCGGTGTCCAGCAGTCGCTCGGCGAGCGGGAGGCAGGTCCCGCTCCTCGATCTGGACAACGTAAGTGGGGACGAGTCAAGACGATCGCCGGTTAGCGTGGCGGGCTTGGTAGGCAAGTTTGCGAGCCATAGGTGAGCCTGCCCGCCCATCGTACGTTTCCTCTCGGAGTGGCGCGAAAGCTGCCCAGAGGAGCGCGCGGGCTCAGCGACGCTTACTGATGGCTTGTGATTCCTTTTTAAGTCCTTCGCCGATACCTGAATCGACCGGTTCGCCCGCACGTAAGCAGCGCTCGCCATTGCCTTACCAGGCCACCGCGCACGCGAGCCCGCCGCCCGCCATGCCTCCGCGCCCGAAACCTGCACCGCCGCCTCGGCCTCCTCGTCGCTCGTTCCCCCCAACGCCGGATGCATCACCACTCATCGTGCCCTTTTCTTCCCTCCACCCTGCGTCATCCCCTTCTTCTACAGTCAAGACTCTCTCGCCATTCCACGACTCGGACACCGAGACCATCTTCGCGTCCCCCGACTCGTCTGCCCCCGACTACGTCCACTCTCGCACGCCATCCCAGCAATCATCATATTCCTCACTCGAGACAGCATCGACATCATCGAGATACAGCTTTTCCCATTCCAGCACCAGCACGACCGAGAGCGAGTCATACATGCCGCCGCCTCCGCCACCCCCGACTTTGTCCCGTCCTGCCCCACCGCGCCCGCCACCGCGTCATGGTTCATTGAAGGCCCAAAGCGGCTGCGCCGGGAACTCCCCAGCGCTCGGTGACAACGCGTTCACGACCGCGTCGGTCGCACACATGCCACCGCCGTTGCCCTCGCGGCGCCGTACCGCGCCGGGCGATGAGCCCACGCCAACGGTCGCTTTCTCATCCGAGAAGCTTAGTGCCGCACAGCGGCTGCCACCGCCGCCAACGCGCACGATTGGGCTTGGAGATAAGCTTCCGCCCGCGCGCCGCGCAGCGGTGGACGAGTCGTCGGATGAATCGGGTGAGGAGGCGGCGGAGGATCCCAAGGCGCGCCTGGCGGACTCGATGCCGGACGCGAGCAGGGCGTCGCGCCGGCCGCCGCGGCTCACGCCGTACGCGTGCTCGGAGCGCGAAATCGCCGTGCCCGCCTACCACGGCGGTGTGCTCGTCTCCGGTGCGCTCTTTGTCGTCGCCACACACCACCACGTGCGCGTGTACGATCTCGCTCGGAACGAGAAGCTAGCGTGGGCGCTCGACGGACGTGACGTCGGGCTCGGGAAGGACCTCAAAGTGAGCGCGATGGAGTGGGCACCCGGCGGGCGCACGGCATGGCTCGGCACGAAGGACGGCCACCTGTTTGAGCTCGACGTGCGCGCGCAAGTGGTGACCGGCCAACGCCTCGTCGCACACGGGTGCGCGGTTTCGCACATCCTGCGACACGGACGCGCGATGGTCACGCTCGACGAGATCGGCAAGGCGCTCGTGTTCGAGCCGGCGGAGGACGCGGATGCGGGCGAGGACGGCATGCTGCTCGCGCATACACCGCCGCGCGTCGTCCGTATCGCCGAGCGCCAGGAGTTCGCCCGCATTTTCGCGGGCAAACTCTGGACGTCCGCGCGCGAAGCCGCGGGCCGTGGCGCCGTCGTTCGCATCTACGACGTCTTCGTGCCCGGCTCCGTCGGGCGTACCGTGCTGCCGTCCGAGCATGTCGGCGCAGTCACCGCTGGCGCAGTCGTACCGTCCGACCCCGCGCGCGTCTACCTTGGGCACGAGGCCGGCGTGGTATCGATTTGGGACGCGGGCGGAGACGGCGCGCTACCGAGCTGCGTCGAGATCGTCAAGATCGGCGCGTCGGACGTGCTTGCGATGGAAGGCGTGCACGACCGGCTTTGGATCGGTGGCCGCAAGGGCACGATCTCCGCGTACGACGTCGCGCCACGGCCGTGGGTACTTGCGGCGGGCTGGACGGCGCATGACAGTCTGCCGGTGACGCGTCTAGCCGTAGACGTGCTGGGGCTTCGGGAGACGGGGCGCTGCGTCGTCGTCAGCGTTGGGCGGGACGAGCACGTGGGCGTCTGGGACGGGATGCTGGGGCTCAACTGGGTTGGTGCGTGCTCCTTTCTACTTTTTTTTTTTCGTGCCGGCGCTCATGGCGCGGGTGGCAGACGACGAGCTTCTCAAACAGGAGACGCACTTCGCGTCCTTCCGCCCACTCACTGTTCTCATCTCGACCTGGAACATCGATGCCGCGCGGCCCGAACACCTCAGCGGTACGCCGGCGAACGTCTCGTTCCTGACCGACGTCCTCCGCTCCACCGAGTCGCCGGACATCCTTGCGTTCGGTTTCCAGGAGATGATCGATCTCGAGTCACGCAAAATGGCTGCCAAGACAGTGCTGCTGGGAGGCAGGAAGGCCGGCGCGGCAGCCGCAAATGGAGGTGAGATTAGCGAGAAGGTAACGAGCGCGTATAAGCGCTGGTATGACCGCCTTGTGATCGCTGTCCGCCTCGCAATGCCGCCCGAGTGCCCGTACACGGTCATACACACTGAGAATCTCGTCGGTCTGTTCACGTGCATCTTCGTGAAGAACTCCGAACGCGTCAATCTCCGGGACGTCGCGGTGACGACGGTCAAGCGCGGGATGGGCGGCCGGTACGGGAACAAGGTTCGCCCCATCCCCTCTCGTTCCTCTCTCGCTTTCGTCCTTACTACGGTGTGGCAGGGTGCAATCGTCGCGCGGCTCGTCGTGGATGACTCGTCGGTCTGCTTCATCAATTGTCACCTCGCGGCGGGCCAGCACCACGTCCGGCAGCGCAATGCAGACATCGTCGGGATCCTCGAGGAGTGCGTGTTCGACGAGAGCGATGCGGGCACAGACTCGGTCGCGTACGTTGGCGGCGGCGACGGGTCGATGGTGCTGGACCACGAGATCGTCTTCGTGCGTACCTCGCGTGTGCTATCATTGGTGTGGGTCGGCGCTGACGGCGTGCGGACAGCTCAACGGCGACATGAACTACCGCATCGACGCACGGCGCGACGTCGTGATCGCTGCCACCGCGGCGGGCGACTACCAGGCGCTGCTCACGCACGACCAGCTGCTGAAGGAGATGCGGTTCAACCGCGGCTTCCGGTTACGGACGTTCCGGGAGGGCGCGCTGGACTTCGCGCCAACGTACAAGTACGACCGGCGGACTGACACGTACGACTCATCCGAGAAGCGGCGCACGCCGGCGTGGTGCGATCGCGTGCTTTGGCGCGTGCGCGACCAGGCGCGCGTCCAGCTACTCTCCTACCGCCGCTACGAGGCGAACGTGAGCGACCACCGTCCGGTCAGCGCCGCGTTCCGCGTGCGCGTGAAGAGCGTGAGGATGGATGAGCGTGCGCGCGTTAAGAGAGAGGTCGACGGTGCATGGCACGAGCGCGAGCGTGAGATGGTTAGACACCTCGTCGAATTTTATGTCGATCAGAGAGTGTTGTGAGGCTGTGAGTAGTGGGGCGGGAGCGGGGGGGGGGAGGGCGATGTATGTCTTTTGGCGTCCTGGCCTTGATGGACCTTATACGTTAGCACACTAGCACAGCATGGACGATCGGTACTCATTGTAATACCCGCATCGATATCGCACGCGCCCAGTTTTTTGATAGGCTTTCTGCGGACTGCGCGACGGATACAACGGTAGATAATTCTGCTTGAGATGACTGTTCTGCATAAGACAAACCTCCCCTTTTAAATCTCCGGTGTCGTGAAGATTTCTTGTGCGCTTTCTTAGCTAGCACCGCGCCATTAGATCTGACCCGCGCGTCTGCGCACGTGACCGCGATGTGACGCTGAAGCCTGGCGTGGTGACAGTTTGCTTCCGAGTCCTTGTCCTTGTCGACGACCTTGCTCTATCCCTCTTGCCGCCACGCGATACATGCCCCCTTTCACTTCCACGGTTTTCTAATGCCACTTTTATATCACCCTTCCTCAATACAACTCCTGGTTCTTCAAAGCTCTCATAGGAGAGAGAATTGTTCGTCTCGCTGAGCTCGAGGTGCGCTCGGTAGCTGGTAAGCTCACGCATATTGTATGCCCTGACCACGTCTTGATTCGTTATCTGCTAGCATTTATTATATGCTCTCTGCGCTTTCCTACATTCTTCCTCGTCTGCGTTTCTTTGTCCAGGCTCGCACACACCCACACACCCACCCTCCCACCTTCATCTGCTTTCATTACACTCGCTCATCCGTCTTATCCCCCACCGCTCATGTATCCAAACCTAAAACGTCTGCGAAGTCCGCCGACGCTGCGAAGCATGCCGCCGGTGCGAAGCCTACATCCGCACAACCTGCTGTTCCGAAAACAGCCACCACGTCTCGTACGAACCAGGCGAGCACGGCGCCTACGACCGGCTTGAAGGCGGCCACGAAATCCAAGTCTGAGGCAGAGCAGCCTGAGCTCGAGAATACCTTACACAAATCGGTGGTCACCAGTACGAGGGCTGTGACGGAATCGAGTTTTGCCGCGAAGGTCGGAATAAAGGATTCCAGGCCTGTCAAGGTTATAAGCAAAACTAAGTCTTCGCCCAAGCCGCCGGACTCTTCCTCTTCTCAGCACATGTCTTCGTCTGGAAGTCGCGAAGGATGCAATCGTCAGCAAAGCCTTGGTTCCGATACGAAGGCTAAGCGCCGCCGTCAGCATCGCTCTGGACGTGGTGTGCAGTCCATGCACGCGAAGGGCGAAGTCGCTCCCCATGATGCGAAAGTACCTCTTTCCGACCGCAAAGATGAAGCAAACGCCTCTTTTACCCCTTCCAAGACGGCGCTCCGGCGGGCCAAGCGTCGCGCAACCCTGTTAGCCACCCAGATTGCCACGGGGGATATCATCAAGGGTCGGGTTCACACGTATCTCAATAATGGCCGCAACCAGTGCGCGGTTGAGTATGTCCTGGAGCGTGCGAAGCAGCACGACCTCCTTCGCGACTCGAAGAGGCGCCGAGACGTCGAGCGAGCGATCCTCGTGTTCATCCGCCACAAGCAGCTCGATGACGCAAAGCGGCTGCACGACACCCTCCTCGCGAAGTCAAGGTGCTCACATCGCTTTCGCCTCGTCATGATTGCTGTTGAGGCCCTGCGGCCGCTCTCTGATGAGCTTGCGCGCGATCCGTTCGCGTACGTGCGCTCGCGCCGCGCCGCGCATCAGCACATCGTCGACGTGACCACGCCGCTCGTGCGGGAGGCTCACTTCAGCGAGGAGGACTTGCGCAAGTTTCTGTACGTGCTCGACGATCTCCCGCACGCCGACGGCGAGCTGTGCGAGGCAGTCGCGAACGCATACATAGCCGCGCATGCGGAGACCACCGCGCTCAGCTTCCCAACGGTCACGAACCTCGTACGGATTAAGGCACGCGCGGACAGCGAGGATCTCAAGGACAAGCTGGGCGACTCGAGCACATTTGTCAAGCTGGACGGCACCGCCTTGACGATGCTCCAAGCGCTGCGGCAGACTGGCGTCTCCGTGGCGGAGCTGGAGGAGTACGCGGCAAGCCTGGACGGCACACCTGCTATGGAATTAGATTACGGTTCGCCATCTGCGCACTCGGACGACGACGCAACCATCGTTGCCAATGAAGCGAGGGTGGCGGAGGAGTCGTTCTCCATCGACAAACTCATGGCGACGCAGATGAAGAACGAGACGGTGGTAGCGGCTGCCTACTTGAAAGAGCTCCGGCGTCGGGGTCGCCTGACAAAGGCACATGCCGGAACAGTTCTTCGAGGGCTCGCCGACCGTGGCTTTGTTGCCGACCGTGGTCTCCTCAATGCGCTCATCGATATCTCTGTCCGCGAGAGGGATTACAAGCGCGCCTTCCTTCTCCGCGACGCGATGTTTAAACACCCCTCGCCGGCAGTCTTCCCCGATTCCCACACGTACTTCACCCTCTTCAACGCACTCAAGCGCATCTACTCTCCGCGCTTGAGCCGTGCGCGTCGCACACACATGGCCGAGGCCTTGGCGGACCTGCCGAAGGCCCGTGCTCTCTATCGCGAGATGATCGCATGCCACTACTTCGCCTTAGGCAATGGCGAGAGCATCCTCGATCGACGCGTGCTCAATGTCACGCTGCGCGCATTCCTCATGCAGCGCGACTACCCCGGCGCGCTCACAGTCCTCGGCACCGCGAAGCAATTCCAAATCGGTGCGGATGTCCGCACCTACCAGTATACGCTGCGCGGGCTGCTCGGACATTCACGCGTGGAGCTCATCCGTCCACGGCGCTTCGCACAGTGGGTCGACCGCTTCTGGCCCGCGAAGCTTGGCGTCCAGGAGGAGACGATGCGTCTGGACCCGATGGCGCACGTCTTGCATCGCTTTATGATACAGCCACGCCGCCGCTGGCGGATGGCGCCGACGGTGACCGCGATCCTCGGTCGAGAGAAGCCGCCGGAGGGCGCGAAGTTCGATGTCGTGCCGCTAGGACGCCTACTTATGCATGCCGTGCGATCTGCGTACGCGAAGGCAGAGGGGTACGAGCAGGCCGTGGAGGAACAGGTACAGAGGGATGTGTCGGTCGCGTGGGAAGAGATGATGCCGCCAGCGGACAATTTGGAAGAGTATGAAGCGCTGTGAGTGTCCTTACAGCGATATTTGCTTGTCCTCTAATTCATACTACAGGATGACGAAAGTGGCCTCCTCAGGGCAGAAGCAGGACTCTCGTGGTCAGGAGCCACGAGACAGGGATCGACGCTCGTCTGCATTACCATGAGCTACAATAGCTATAATATAGTCACGGTGCGGGCGGCGGCAAAAGACAGTCAAGGCAGCGACGATTTTCTAAAGCCATAGCAGGCGTCCTCCCCGACGCTACCCTCGCTCTACCGACCTACGCGTACAAGGACCCAAATCGCAAAACATTCCGACAATCGCAGACTGTCGAGCAATCACAACGATGCAGCCAGCAAGTTTCTTCCGGGACCCCAACATTCCATCCCGTGCAAGTCCGCGCAAGCGGCCGAGCACCTATACAGACCGTCATACCCACGGACAGTGCCGGAACGACTTTTATTACCTAAAGAGCAACGATAGCTACCCTACGTATGAACTATGTCCGATATGGGGCCTCCGGCCCTACGGACAATAATACTACCAATCCAAACCATCCATAGTCATGGTAACGTGAACCTCGCTGATCCGTACTGTGCTCGTACTCAAACGATACTACTATACTCATACCTTATGATCCTCGCATTGCACAGCTCTTTGTTCAGCTTCCCGAGCGGGTATTCTCTTGTTCGTGAAACCGAGGCGATTGGACGAGGCGGCAGGTAGCGGCAATTAAAAATTAGTTCCACAGTGCTGGTTGGGAACCCTCCGAAAAAGCATGTATGAGAGGCCAAGGAAAAGAAGGTATTGATAGTGGCAGGGTGAAGGAGAAGATGCTTCCTCGCTGAGAACGTTGCGAATCAGGGATCAGGTGATTAAAGTTAGTCATGGTGATCATCTTCTCACCAGTCTGCATACTCGGTGTCATCTGTTGCTGGCGCACGCGCTGAACGCGTCTGCTGAGGCCATCCTGAGCTACCGCAAGGGTGCGGGTGAGGAAGTCAGGAGTGGGTGTCTTGTGTCCTCCATGTCAAACCTGCCGGATTTGGAGGTGGAACGCCTTTCAAAACGGTCGCGTTACGGCACCAATCCATTGAGGGGAACGGATCCATTGACAGGTACTTTACTACTCCAGAATCAATTTGAACGGTGGAATGATTAGTCAGCAGTATGCCATGAGTAAGCCCTAGTACCTCGCGCTGTCTGTCGTCTTCAAGTTCCCTCCTACCACCATGCTCAACTTACAGAACATCTTCGTCCCAGAACTCAACGAAGCCTACCGGATGGAGACCGTCGAAGCGACCTGTTACGTCGCCCAGCTCAATTTGTCAGCTCAGAAAAAGAATGGAATTATTATTTGAGCACTGGAGGGTGCCATGCCTTGGCATACACCGCAAAACGAGTCACGGCTGAACCTGAACCGGCGATTGCAGGTACGTGACACATAACGGCGCGGAGTGATCCCCGCCGGTCGTGTCAGGTCCGTCAGCTGAAAGG